>JBBPNU010000103.1:0-22369 GCA_038091055.1 Leccinum angustisporum
TGAAAACAGTCACTGTGACAGCGATAATTGTGATCACTTTGAAGAACATTGGGTAGCAAATGTGGAGGAGCACACATACCATCAACTACGTGCGCCTGACTTAATATCGGAATGGCATCGCGTCTAGGAACCAACCGGATAACAATCGAACTGATGAAGTGCATTCCGATCATTCGAACAGGTATGGGTGAAGAGTTTGAGAAAACGCACCGGAGCAATTAGGACACACATCTAGACTCACAAGCCAGATTCGACCGAGAGCACTCTTGATGGTGCATGCCACCAAGTTTGCCTGCAGTGCAAGGCGGAGCGTGGAGCGTGCGATGGTAGAACTGTAGACGGGCGGTGAGTCGGTATTTATCTTGCTTTCGATCAGTGTCCATCTTTGATTTTGTTAGCACCTCGTTGCGGACGCAAGTTAGTTGTCACATTTCCACCCGTCAGCGAAAACAGGTGGGTGTAGAATTCGACCGTACTCACAAGCACCGTTGGGCCTCGTTGCTCTTCAAGGCTCTTTCCCAGCTCACCCAGAGATCGATTTCTTTGGACGCAGTGACAGAAGAAAAGTCTCGGGTGAGCTTTGTCACTGCCTGTATGAACTTGATCCACGGGTTTACATCTCCGTGGAACATGTTGAGGAAGGAATTATGGTTGAATAGGTGGTATGTGCGAGAAGTTCGGTCTTCGATCCATCGCCTGGGCCGGTACGTGAAGGTCAATAATGATCAACGAGGAGTATAAAGAGGCAGACTTGTTCGACAACCGCTGGATGAGTCTCCGGTGTCTCGACGTCTTGCTGGAGATGTAAGAGAGACTATTCGAGCTCTGAAAACTTCTCTTTCGTCATAGGTATACCTGGGCGAATGTCGGCGTGATAGGTCGAGTGGGACGACGACTAGTACATACTGATCTTGCTGTCACCCCCCTTGCCAGCGCCGCGGACACCGACGAATGCGTCGAAGCAGGGCTTTACTCCGCAACTAACGAGGGCATGCAGACTCTTGTATGGGGTTCCCTCGTCGCCGAAGAGGTTGATTATGTGCAGCTCGGCACTGAGTGGGGCGAGGGAATCCAGCACTTAATGAGAGGGGAGGTTCAAGTTGGCGGGGAGTAGTTGAGCTGATGCAAAACCCTCCTCTGCACTTTATGAGAGTTGCGGAAGATCGGTATTTGTTAGGCCCGTAACAGCCTATACTAGGAGTCGGAACTCTATGATTCTATTCCATCGTTCACCACTTTCCAATCGATTTCTCCTTCGCCCCCATTCAACACGCCGACCCTTTCACACCAACTCGGACCGCCCCGCCAACGCCTCTACCAACTTCTTGGCACCCTCGCACCAAACCTCCTTACCCCTCCGATGCTTCACGTCCGCATGCTTCACCATATCCTGCGCGCTCATCCACGCCAACGCTCTCACCTGAATCATAATTACCGCCGCGCTCTCCTCGGGCGCAACCTTGACACGACCGGGTTGCGCCTTCAGATTTGCGTGCTGCTCCTCCAAGAACGACATACACCGCATAGAGAGACGCGCCGCGCGCGCGCGGTCCATCGGGGAGGGAACGCCGCCTTGGAGGGTGGTCCAAGCGAGGCGGAGCGGGAGTCGAAGAGCGCACCCTTCGAACTTCTGTGAGAATCTTGGTGATCACGTCGGTTATGTAGACTGTCGAGGCGCATTCGTTGCTGTGCTCGTGTTAGGAGGAATAGATGGAAGCACACAAAAGAGGACACACCGAATGACGAGACGTCCTTCGCTCTTGCCCTTTGCATCAAGTCCGTGACGCGGCTTGAGGAACTTGACGTCGGCGCGCAACATGTCAAGATTGATCCCCTGTTCCGGAGTATACACCATCGATGCACCCGTCTTTTAAAAACACAATCAACACCCTAATGAGACGAGACCGAAAAATGGATACACACCGCCAATGCGCCCATGGTCGCGATATACCCACACTGCCCTCCCTGCGTCTCTACGACAAACACTCGATTCCGACTCGCAGAAGCGCTCTGCTTGATCGAATCACAAGCGCCGTCCACGAGCGTGTTCAAGCTCGTGTCGCTCCCCAAACTGAACTCGGTCATTGTCAGATTGTTCGAGATTGTCGCGGGGAGGACAAAGTTCCCTTCGACGTCATCCAATGAAGTTGGCCACCTTCAATATGTATCCCATGTTCAGGCATCAGAGTAGGATGGATGTTGTATAGCCATGGAGGAATTGGGATCAATCGTGGTTCCAACTCGGGAACGTGTGGTTGCCACTTTTGGAGAACATCACAGAGGCGATCGAATTTGATCATGTTCGAAGAAATACCTTGTCCTCGCGAAACCGTGCTGATACCGTGCGGAAGCTGCGAGTGACCACACAAATTCGTAAAGCGAGGTAATCCTCTGGGCTCCTCTGTCGTACTCTTCGAGTGCAGCCCAGATGTGTGGGATATGATAATCGGGATCCGGGAGGCTAGCAGCAAGTGTCAGTAAACTGAAAGATGAACGATGACGACGGATAATTCCACTTGCCCTTTACCACATCGTGGGACGATTTGTCTGCCTTGTGTATCTGAATGACGTTCAGAGTGGACAATGGTGAATTTGGGTAGGGACTTGGGTGAAAATGAGTGTTCGCGCGGTTCCATCGTTTCCCAACGCGCCCGTAGCCGCTATCGCCTGTTCTTCGCGTGTAAGGAGAGTCACAAAATGGTGCAAAAACTTGGGAATTTCCTGGCGAATGCGGGTGGGATCAGACCGTGCTTCCGTGGACTCTAGCACAGTAGTCAGCGTACGGATACACTCTAAGATCTTGTCGAATTGTTCGGTCATTGTTGCAACGGCCGCCAAGGAAGGTTCAAGTTCGATCGGGACGAGTTTAAATTGTCTGCCGATGCCCGTGGGAAATAGCATTCAGCGCGGCGCACGTTGTCTGGCAGGCTCCTTCCCATCCTTGTGCAGGAGGGTTCGAGGGCATCCTACTAACGTAGTGTTTGAGTGTATTTGTTACTGTCCTTTTCAGGAAACCTGGCCACGTGGGAAAATGTGTAAAAAAACAGCCCACATCTCGGTCTCTTTGTAACTCTTCAACCAGCGCCCGGAATTCGTTAAAAACGGTGCCGCTCCACTCCCAGAGGGCAAAGGAACATGTTCCGAGTAGACCGGTCCACTGAAACGACGATTTCGGAATTTCGGAATTCGGCATTCGGAGTTCTGTGCGGCAGGAAGATACTGATGTCCTGGCACTTCATAGGAATGGCCCCGGGCAAAAAACTCACGCCAGAGATACAGTGGGCCATTATCCGGCTGTCCCGGATGCTAAACAATGATCAAGTTGCCATTGGTCTTGATGTCTCGCCTCGTTCTGTCAGGCGGGTACTCTCATATTTTGATAGGCACGGGACGGTCCCCAGTGATGAAGAGAAGCCAGCTGAGACAAAGGTGCGAGGAAACTTGAATAGAGTGCTAGATGAAGCTAATGTTGAGGTAGGTGTCAGTGATTTAGCTGTTTGATGTCAATTGATCAAATATGATAGTTTTTGCTCGAGACGGTTCAGAAGGCACCAGATTTATATCTGGATGAACTCCAAGAGATGCTTGGAGCGTCTAGTGGGGTTGAGGTTTCACGCGCAACCATCTGGCGCACACTATGCCGTGCTGGATTTACAATGAAAAAGGTACGCATCTAATATTCTCATTATGTATCTGTTAAATTGCTCGCCCATTCTGTAGATCACACGTGTTGCTGCAGAGCGATCGGCTGAGAAACGGCTTGGATACATTGCCAGAATTGGTCGGTATGAGGCAGGGCATCTAATTTTTGTTGATGAGAGTTCTGTGGATCGCAGGACTACATATCGTGGGCGCGCGTGGTCGATCAGAGGAAAGAATGCCCACCGTAAAGCATTTTTTGTGCGCGGACGACGGTAAGCTCTTATTCTTATTTCCCTGCTACTACTCATCCTGGACAGCTTTTCCGTGCTTCCAGCGCTCTCGTTAGGTGATGGCATCATTCACTGTGATGTTGTTGAAGGATCGTTTTGCACCGAAACATTTACGGAGTTCATCGAAGGTCTTCTTGACAAGATGCAACCGTTTCCTGCCCCAAACTCGGTGATCGTGATGGACAATTGCAAAATTCACAAGCATCCTGATATCCTGAGGACAATTGAAGAGAGGTGACGTGTTTGGACTACTTGAAAGTCTCAAGCTAAGTAGTGCATACTATGCAGAGGCATGCGCTGTGAATTTTTGCCGCCCTATTCTCCCGACCTCAATCCCATCGAGCTTGCGTTCTCCGCTATGAAATACCACCTTCGTCGCAATGGAGATTATGTGCGTATGGCAATGTCAGTGCTTTCCAATGAGGAGATATATATCACACTCCTTAAAGCTTTATATACCATCACGCCCGAAGATTCATATGGTTGGTATTTGCACTGTGGCTATATATGACATTTATACCAGTCACATCTGTAACTATTTTATACGAGCAATGTTGCAAGCAATCATTGGTACTGGTATCCATCCCTACCAAAAAGGAAGGCACGTCCAAGGCCTTGGACGTGCCTTCCTTTTACAAATCCGGGTCTCATCTGGCCTGAGCACTGGCATGTGCCGTACTTCGAGCAAATGCTGCTCCAGGTATTGAGTCTGTAGTGGATTCAGAACAGCAGGCGAGTTGTGTGCGCTGTCCTTGTCTTCAACAAAGATACCTGTCAGTTTTTCCCCCTTCTCCTCCTACTTAGCTCACAGCTCTCTCACAGACTCGATGCATCACCTGTGCTGTGGTCTCGTCCCACAATGAGAAGACCTCCTCCCATCCCATCACCTGCTCGAAAATCCAAGGCTCAACCCATGGCCACAAGGCTGAGACCACCCTTGGTCCCACATTTAGAAGATTCCCACGACCTTGAGGGGGGCTTCCGTGACAGGTTATAAATAACCTGTGAGGTCAAACGATCCGCCGCGGATCCCACTCAATTCCCGAAGTGTATTTTCCCACATTACCAAGCATCTGTCGACTATCCACGGTTGATTTCTGGCGCATCCCGCGGGTATCCCGCAACCATCCCGCAACCACCAGTCCACCATCCCGAGCACTGTCAACCATCTGTCAACCATCCCGAGCACTGTCAACCATCTCGACTCTCGACTCTCGACCATCCGCGCCCGTATCATGCTTCCCGCGGCTATCCTACGATATGCAGCGACCACCGTGCGCTTTCGCTTTGCCGACAGCGCACGATGGTCGCGCACATCGTGTTCAGTGACTCTAGACCTCCCCACCTCATCACATCACAACGGCAGCGAGATTTGAGTACAATGCTACCTTCGAACGTACAAATTATAGCAGAAACGACGTCGAGAATCCGTTGATTGTATCACACTAATGATGAAAAGTACAGGAGACTCAGAAAATCTATTCAATGCTACAAGTTCAAGAACAACAAGACTATAACAACGAATTCTCAATGACGAGCTACCAAAGCCACGCACCCGTCCTGCCGACTACTTCGCGCTACCCGACGAAGGAGCACCATGCGCCGACCCCTCAGAATATCCCGCCATGTTCCCGCCTGGAAAACCATTCCCCGGGAAACCATTCCCTGGATAACTATTCGCCAAAGCACGCAAGTAGATATTCATCATCTCTAACTGTGCGGCTGTGTCTTGGCGTCCAGGCTGAGGCTGTCCCTCACCGGCAAAAGACTCGTCCACACCGGGGAACAATCCCCACGGGTTGAATCCACCAAACAAGGGACCCGGATAACCCTGGAACCGAGGGCCAGGTCCTTGAGGCGCAAACCAAGCCGGAAACAGCATATGTCCATGCGAGGACCCGGGCCCGGCAGAGAGAGGCAGGTTGGGCCCACCGCCAACCTGTCCCTCAAGTTGCTCGGCCGGCGGAGGAGGAGGGCAAGCAGAACTTGCGGGAGTGCCAGACGTCTGAGCGAAGGGGAGCGGCACCGGCGGAGGTGGAGCCTGAGGAGGAGCAGAACCTGCGGGAGCACCAGATGTCTGAGCAAGGGGGGGAGGCGGAAGGCATGCAGAACTTGCGGCAGTGCCAGACATCTGAGCGAAGGGGAGTGGCGCCGGCGGAGGTGGAGCCTGAGGAGGAGCAGAACCTGCGGGAGCACCAGATGTCTGAGCAAGGGGGGGAGGCGGAAGGCATGCAGAACTCCGAGTCGCGGGAGTGCCAGAGGTGTGAGTAACGGGGAGTGATTCCCCACCTACCTCCTTGTCCGACGGAGGCAAATCAGCAGCCGAACCCGAGATCGTCGTAAGCTGCGCCGCCGAACGCTTGTGCAGACGGAATGCCTCGTCGTCGTCTCGTGCATCCCCTTCAACGCGCTTCTTTGTGTAAGGTCGGGGTTTCGGACGTTCGCGGTTGACGGGGGCAGTCATCGCAACGGGTCCGGTGCTGACTTTCGAGGGTTCCGCTGATGGAACAGTCTAGACGCACAAACGTCAGTGGTTCAGAAAGACCAGGAAAACCATCAGTGCTCACCTCCTCTTCCGACGAATTGAGCGAACCTCCATCTCGTCCTTTTTTCACTGCCATGCCGCGTCGCTTCCTCGTAGCGCGTTCGGTACCCTTCCCTTTTTCTTTGGTCGTGAAGGACGACGACCGCGGGACCTCGACAAAGACACGCTTCTTCACCGGGCGGTTTGACTCGACTTGAACCTTCGCCTTTCGCTTTCGAGACTCCGGCACCACATCGTCGTCCGAGGTAAGCTTTTCATCCGACGAAAGTTCTTCTTCGTCATCGTTGCCGGCGTTCTCGGCGTTCCCCTTGCCCTTCTTCTCGTCGGGTTGGAAATCAGAACCGGAAGGTGAACTGATGCCATCTTGTACCTTATTGTCGTCGTCGTCAAAAGTGATGGGCTCCTGCGGTGCTTTTCGTGCACAGCCCTTGCGGACAGGTAAGCTCCTCCTCACCACTGCGGGAGGTATCTCTTGCACTTCGTCAGAGCCTGCGAGAGACGGCGGGTTGGCCAGAAGTGTCTTCCCTTTATTTTTCCTCCAATGGGAGCTGTCGTCTGAGTCGGCGATCGTAATCGTTTCCTTCCCTTTGCCCTTCTTCCGCACCCGAGTGCCATCATCCGAGTCGGGGATACTGATAGTATCCGACGTAGCCGCAGGCGCCTTCTTTCTTCTCTTGACGCGCGTCAAAGCCAGATTGACTCTTCGAGGCGGACCCGTCCTATCCACTGAGCCGTCCGAAAACATCCTCTTGGCAAACGTGTGAGGTGAGTCATATTCCGGCGCAGCCCCAATGATGACAGGCAAACGTTGACCGCGCAGGTCCGCTGTGCAAAATGAGAACAATGCAGAGAAAGAAATAGTAGGGAACATACCAATCAGCTTATGATCGAGTTTGAAGTGCAGCCTGTTGTCTGATGAATCGCAAAAGGCGGCGATGAGACGCGAGCAATCCGCGAGAGAGAGGTCGGCAATCCCTTTAGATCCCCCCTTGGAGCGCTGTCGATCTTCTCCAGGGAAGGGGACTGAATCAGGATAGTTGTGGCACACCACCCCACTGCCAGCCAGTTTGGCCGGCAGACGGGTCCAGGGGAACAACTTTTTAGACGCCCACTCACACCCGATTCTGGCTGGTAGAAGGGAAGCAAGGTGAGCCTCAGGGAGGGAAGCCAACCAAGAGAGGCCACGACTCACACAAGGCGAGCATGAACGCGCCGCGCACCCTCGAGTGATCCTCCTGCTCACCCGTATCCATAATCTCGATCACCTCCCCTCCCTCCCCCGGTCCGTCCTTCAATTCCGTCGAATTCTCTCCGCTGGCAGGAGCCGGTTGGTCAAAAGTCAGTGCGACAGTCGCTAGCGAGATCTTGTTGCTGAATTATCATTAGCATATGCCGCAGTCACATTGGACAGACCTACTACACGTGAGCCTTGAAGTGAGCGAGGATATCGTCGTCACTGTTTGCGCGACATCTCTCCAAGAAAAACTGTTTTCCGCCCCTCATCAGTCAGACTCCGAGCTCAAGTACATTAGAGATTACAGAATGACTTACATTTTCAGCACCTGGTGTAGCATACACCAAGCCGAGGGAACTGTCTTGATTGACGACCCCGCCTGCCATGATCATCACGGTCTCGAAGGAATGCGCCTTTGCAAGTCCGGCGAACTACGTCAAAATTTAGTGAGACTCAACCAAACGACGTGCTGCTCCCTACCGTCTGACATTGAATCCTCGCGAGGCGGTGGAAGAGCGCCTGTCTATGACCAATCGTCTTCCCTGCGACGTTCTCGACCCTTGGCTCCAGGGTCAAGAACTTGTTCAGAATATCTTCCCAAGTGTCTGGATAAGCTTCGCGGAATCGTTCGTAACATTGTTTCATAGTTGGGACTAATATGATATTAATAAATGCATAGAGAGTTCACTGAGGTTCAATTCAACGTACCACATGATTGTGACGGAGTCATCTCGGTGGTACCCGGGCCCATCCTTTTAATTTCCTGATCCTTGTTCGCTGCGTAGAACTTCTCGTAGGTGTTCCAGTTGTTCGTCGGGCAGGTGCGCGCGAATTTCATCAGGAAACGATTGAGTACCTGTTGAAAGGGCATCCTGACACGCACGGCCAGATCGCTCAAGTCCTTCTGAATGTCATTGAAAGCCTCGTTTATGATGCAATCAACGCTAGCAGGAGTGCGTCCCAAAACCCAGGTATCCGAGTCGGCGGTGTCTTCCACGTTCGCCTTACTAGTGCCGAGGAAAGCACCAGAATCTCTGCGCGTGCGTGAGGGAGGAGTAGGGGTTTCAGGTCGATCCAAGACATCAAAGCCCATAGGATCAAAGTCCGTGCCATCGAAGTCCGCGACCGCAGGAAGGTCAAGAGTCGTACCACTGGGCGCACGTGGTGTAAGTTCCATGGCACCATTGTCCCTTTGTTGAGGAAATTCAGTGGACGAGGAAGCTTGGGGCTCATGCACACTAGCAGACCGCCTCTTTTGGTTGCGGATTTCGGCCAGCGTTTCCCTGAGGTCGAGCAAAGTTGGAGGCGGAGGGACTATTGAACAGGGCGCTTTGTACGGTCAGAATATCAAACTCTCCATCAACGAGATACTTACACCTTGGGCCAGAGACTTTGTGCTGTGTCGGAGCTGAACGAGATATGGAAACAGCGGGAGCACCCGCAAGGGGGTTTTCTGATCCAGTTGATGTTGATGCGGGTGGACGAGGTGCCAATGTGGATGGCGTGGCAGAGGTGGTGACAGAACCAGTGGCGAGCTCGGAGATGACAGTATCCGTCTGCATCATCGTGTTTTGATCAAGACCTGCCATGGTTATACGTGAGTCGAACTCTCCGCGTGTCCCAAGTTAACACGACAAACGTACCTGTACTTGTCGTCTTACAGGTGAGAAACGGAGACTGGCTGGACACGCCGTCGAAAAGGAGACTGGCACAAGCACTGGCAGGCACGCGTGGCCCCAACTCTTCCATCACACCATCGGTGTGTGGCAAGGTATCAGCGTCAACGGCTTGAGCATCCTCTAGCAAACGACCTCGGCGGGTACCTGCATAGCGGACCAGCCCAGTGTCGCGTTCCGTAGCCTTTACTTTGGTGTGAAGGCAGTTAGTAGACGTCACGACGTGCGATATGGAGGAGATGGAAGTTGCATTTACCTTGAGAAGGAAGTTTGCGACCTCCGCCGATCTGTTCATCCCCTTCCTCTGCTGGAGCAGGAGGAAGCTCCTGCATTTCCTTGTCGTGAGCATGGCTGACAGGCTCGGTAGTACTCATCTGTGATGACCATGAGTGACACTCACAGTGAGCGTAAAAAAACTCACTTGGCAGTGCGCGGTGTAGTAGTAGCTTCTGGCAATGAGCTTGGCCCGCACAGAAAGGTGCTTACGCGGACTCGGAGGAGGGAGGCTTCCTAAGGCATAGATACTATTAAATTTGTAAAACTAATTATTAATGGCAGGCAAACGGTTGAAGGAAAACAGGAGAGGGGAGGGCATCTATGGCTGAATACTGTGCAACCTTCAATGGCCTTGTTGATGTCAAGGAGGAGTCTTCCGACTTCTTCTCATCTCCAGACACGGAAGCCGCCGATGTGCTCACGCTGCCACACAACTATGTACCCTGGCCGGGAGGGTTCGTCAATCAATCACCGCCGTGGCTTCTGTGCAGATGGAGCTGCCCCCATGGCCACAGCCCCAAGGACTCTTCTTGGACGGCCGGACATTCCATCCCGTTGTCCTCCTCGACACCCTCAAGCGTATTATTGAGCGTGCTGTCATGGACCTCCCGAATGCTCTCACTGCCATGGAAGACGAAGCGTTCGCAAATTTGATCAAGTTGCGCACCTTCCGTACCGACAGTGGCCGGGTCTTATTCCGCCTCTTCAAAGAGTTTTCTGAGGACCCGAGCACGCCCGACACTTACTATCACACTCAAGATGGTGTCAAGTACCTCCAGCTCGCCTACCTTGAGGAGACGGATTGATGACGGGCTCGAAATTGTGGCCATGGACATGGTATCTATCTTTTCTTTTCTTTTCTTCGGTTTTCTTCAGTTTTCTTCATTTTTCTTCCTTTGTTTTTCCCCTCGCCACCCGGTCTACCAGTACTAGTCACGGTAAAATCAGATTGGTCTCGTCTTCCAGCGTTCTCGTTTCATCTCCGAGTCGCCCGGTGTCCGGTTTTAACTTTTAATTGTTCTCGTTTTGCCTCCCCCTTTCTTCATTATCGCTCTTGTCGTCGGTTTCGTATCCAGTGTTCTCATTGCAGCTCGCCCATACGCGCATACTGTTCAAGATTCCTCGTCATTTTTCCCTTTTGTTTCCCGGTCGTTTAAAGTTCCATGTCGTACATATACACGTGCCGTCGACCTCCCGATCCCCTCGCCAGCACCCAACGATCACTCGATGCGCGGAGCCCGCCTCACCCGCCCACCGAGCGTTAAACCCTAACTTAGGGTTGCGCTTGGGGTGAGCGCGCGTCACGTGACTCAGACCAAAGGTCTGAGTCACGTGGGACCAAAATCGGTCCTTGGTCGGTCCTTCGGTCGTTGCCGACCACCTTGGATTGGCTAGATCGATCCCCGTTCGATTGTGCTCTCCTGTATTACTAATCACGCGGAGGAAATAGCAGGTGGGAATAGTAAATACCAGTATTGCTCAATATGCCCCCGGTGTATAGTATATATATCTATGTATTTGTACTAATGAAACCTCTGTCGCCACAAATTTCGTTTTCGCAGCCGGTGCCAAGTCTAGCTTCCTTCCAAGTTGAATTAATGCCAGTGGCCGGATACAGGCCCCGGATACTACGCTGTGCTCGATCCAGCCCCATCATCGGATTAATTTGGTCGTATAGTTTCTTCTTTCTTTTGTCATGTCCAACCTATAGGTGGCAACAGGTCTTCTTCAAAGTCAACGGCGATGTGGTAAGCTTTCCTATTTCATTACCGATCGATGCTCGAAGGATGTCAGTTTTATTTTTGGTGTTGTTCGCAGGTCCAATCTGGGGTCTCGAGTTATGAATGAAGATGCTCCGAGTCTGGGGTCCAGGTTCTGCACCTTCGCCCCATACAAGTCCTCACGAACTCTCTCGGTGACGTCCCCCGTGTATCTTCTTTGACCGGTGTCTCTACGTCGATGCGCACTTGCCATAAAAAATCGCCCTTACCTCTTGCGCACCTCAAGGAACCTCAGAATGGTATTTTCCCAGACTTCCCCGTGGACAATCACCTCTGGTCCAGGGAACAGGTCGCAGGAGCGCGCCGTCTGTCTTCTCCCTTTTATTCAGAAACTCCCACCCAGATCAGAGCCAGCGAGGAAGCGCGTGATAATAAGGTGATGCAGCAAGCTGAACTTCGGCGAGCTCGTATGGGGGATGACCCGCTCATCTCACAATCTCTATATGTGCCCGTGGCTGACGATTCTGAGCCCATCACCGCAATCAATTTGGCTCCTGAGCAACCATTATGCAAGCGCTCTGGTGAACAGACGCTCAGCCTTCCGTCCACCGCAAATGAGGCAAGTGAGCAAGCCCATCAGCATACCGTGCCTGCAATGCACATCATCCCCCCGACTCCAACCGTTTCTACATCCACGGATATCCCCGTTAGGCATGCCTCGTCACTCGCTGCAAGTTATGACGAAATGGAGTCCGTTCTGGTTAAAATCGCCGAGGAAAGCTCGCTCACCACGCAGCAAGTATTGGAGGGATGGAACAAGAGTCGCGGACGCACGGTTCACGGCATCAGTCACAAGGATTTATACACAAGATATGCCATGAAGCACGAAGAACGAGAGCGACGACGACTTGGCATCCCAGTGGACGTTCCGTGTAAATCTTGCTTCCATTCTTCCGCGTCTCTGCCTGCTGACTGTTGTCAGTCACGCCTAACATACGTGAACAGCTATATACAAAGTTCAAAGAAGACAATGGGGACACCTGGCAAGAGATCCTAGAGCTTCAGGATGCGATCAAAAGTGGGGAGCCCTCGACGCAGACGATCGCTCAACGTGCACAAACCTTCGGTGAGGTCGAGAAGCTTGTGGTTGCTTTGGTACGTATCACATATTTCTGCCAAATCCTTCGGACTGACGATATCGATATCCTGTAGTTGGAAAGCGAGTCTGCACGACATGGATTCGAAGCCGCCATCGTCATGTGTGGCAGTGATGGCGTGTTGAATGAAGAGTCAACGATGGGATTCGCTCACACAACGGCTGGCGCGACCAAGGTAAGTGCGTTTCGTTTTGAAAATACCCATACGTTCTTCTATTCTTGTTGCTGTAAGGCGTTCAACAAGGATCCAGGCCCATCGAGGAAAACCACCAATCCACTGGCGGGTTTTGGGACCAGAGCACCATCGAAGATCATGGAAGACCCCGACAAGCATGTCGCTGATGCCGCCAGTGATGGAATCATGACGTATATCAAGGACAAGCTCCTGCTCCTCATTCGTAAGCACACGTTGCTGCTTTAGAAAATTTCTCAGAACGTTCGCACCAGAGTTAGCGGGTGGCAATGTTTCGAAGTTCAAACGCAACAACTTCCCTTGGGCCACGCTTTTGAATGTTCTCGCCACGCAAGGGCTTGTCATGAAAGGTTGGCCCGATGGTGTTTTAATGCCAGGTCAACTCCGCCATCCCAATGCGAGGACCAAGGGGATCACAGATCTTGGCAACGGTGACCGGCGGCGGCTTCAGCAGGCGCTCGTCGATGGAGAGATAGCTGTCATTAAGTTAGGTGGGCGGGATGAACGACGTAAGGGACCGTCTAAGTACTCGTCTGGTGATTTATCACTAACGACGTACAGGCATACTTTCTGAATTTAATGCTCCGGTGATAATAGGCGCAGCCCCGCCTGCCGACAGTCGACATGAGAAAGCCCTACAGATGTACGGAAACGGAACGATTGACTATAATGGCCCCGATCGCCTTCCTCCGTGCTTGGCAGCCGCTACTCGGATCAAGCAAAAGCCTACCCAGAAACCCAGGACCGCGGCCACAGATTCCATCATTATCATTGGGAGCAGTAGTGATGACGGCGCTTGTGTCATTCCAGCCAGAAGACCTACCGATACTAACGACCCAGTTATAGTGATTGAGAGCAGCAGTGACGACGGTAAGAAGTCAAATTCGAATGCACCGCTACACAAAAAGGCTACCAAGAAGAAGTGTTTCTTTGTTGTTAATTCGAGCGACGACGAGGCGAGCACTGTTTCCAACCAGGGCAGGGATGAGGGTAGAGAGACAGCGATTTTGCGTGGACCTGGTATTTCTGAGAGCTCCAGCTGGGAAGTGTTGGCGGTGGTGGGGAACTGAGTGTAGATGGGAGCGAGGGGGTGTGAGTGGTAGAAAGAAGGGTGGCCAGGATCCGAGGATGGGATGATGCCTTCCATTGGGGCTTGGGACATGCGTTTTGCTACGACGGATTTTGGGAGATCGTCCTCTCTGCGGGATTTGCCAGCTCTGCGGGCACTACGGAACCATCCGTCTGGAACGGGGACGTCACCGATGCCTTGGATGTTATCAACCGTGTTAAGCCGATCAAGTTTTGATTGGCTAAAGTATGCCGCTATCAAAGGAGATGGTTGATCGCCTCACTGCGGAGATTGCCATGAAACACGTACTGAGGTGCCACTTTCTGAAGATGCCTCGTGGGCGATCATCGGGCAGAGAAACGCGCACACTGTAAGTCTGCTTTATTAAGCGTTCAGATTCGCTTGTCGCTCGGGATCGAGGTGACGGGTACATGCTGTATAAGTGTGACAGAGTCAATTTGATGAAGGCGATCGAATTAGGTTAAGGGAGCAAGCAAGAGGGAAGTCGAGAAAAAGGGCTTAATGACTGACTTGATCATTTGCGCCCAGGGGGTAGAGGCACTGGTTGGATCATCGCTCACGTCGCACTCTTTCTGATGGTAGAAAAGAAAATCCTAAAAAAGGGTGAATGAGGGGGGACAGAGAGAAGAGTGGCGGGTGGTAAACGTACGTCACGAACGCGACTGGGACCCCAGCCCATGCCGTCGGTCCTGGAGAGGGAGATCAGACGGAACGGGAAGGATGTGAACGAGACATACCATCGCTCCATGCCGAGACCGGTTGCCTCTGAGTTGGCACTGCGTTCCTCCCAGACATATACGTTGCCCGGGATGATAGCGCGACGTTCCTCTGCGTCGAGACGGCGAGTTATGAGCGGGATGACGTTACGTGCGACTGCGTAGAAGACGTGCAGGGCATCTCTTGTTGAGCGGATGCGGACGTTCTGGAGGGAGGGATGCTGCATTGGTGGGTGAGAGGAAGGGGGAGGGGGAGTGAGGTTGTATTATATATATATAATAATATAAATGAAGGCATAATAAAGGGCAGGGAAGGCGGGGTGGAGAGAGGAGCTCAAGGACCCAAGTTGGAAATTATTTTTAAGTTTGAATTGAGTTAGCACATAAAATAAAATAAAATAAAGAGATTGATCGGGCAATGACTAGACTCGAAATAATCCGCGTCCGCTCTCCCACCGTGGACTCGTCTGGATTCCCCTCTTTCCCCTCCCCGGCGATCGGCGTTGGGCCAGTAAAAGCCAAAGGCCAAAAGGTAATGGAAGCACGCCCAGTTCCGGAAACGTCGACTCTCCATCAAACCTTGATGCGGCTGCGAGGCATTCCAATGTCCCCTTCCGTCCATTTACGCTACTTTTATAATACTCCCCATTCAAATACACGTCCATGGCCCTGGCACAAACGTTAATTTCTCTATAGCCGATGCCCTGTCGCCACCATGTGCACATCTGTCTCGCTCTAACACCCGCCGACCCTCCAACCGGAAATCTCTCCAGCCTCTTGCCATTTTCGTGGCTTTAGTACCAACTTGGCCCACTGCGTGACGTCTCCGATCTCCCCCTCCTCACCCAGCGCTTTCGACCTCATACCCCCCCTGTGATCGCCCTGTCATCGGACAGCAAGGGTTGGCGGTCATTTCCATCGCATCCGCCCTCTCTTTCACTCACGATCGCCCCTCCCTAGCAATCATGCCCTTGCTTTTCGTCACCTCCTCTGCTGTCAGTGAGAACACCCTCTCCATGTGTAGAAGCAAGGAAATACATGCGGTCCAAACGCCACTAGACGTTTTTCGCGTGCGTGAACTGTTGCTCCAGGTCATTCGAACTCTTGACATACAACTTGGGTCATCACAAAGCGCCACCGTCTTCACCTCCTACCATACTTAGTTCCAAGGAGTTTTCCCAATCAACCGGCGCCGCCGAAACAATAATAAAAATAAATAAAATAAAATAAAAATAAAAACCTCCGCGACGCATGTCTAGCTCACATTTAGCCAACCCCGGGGCGAACGAGATCTAATCTTGACATCGCTGTGGGAACGGACATTTTCGTCATTCGGACTATCCCGCTTACGCACTTGGGGCACATTTTGGGTGGTGGATACCTGCAACCGGGTGCCTCTACTCCTGCGGTCTTCCGCTTCCTGTGGCGAACATAATTGACTCCGTGCCACCATTCTTCCGGCTGGCGTACGTTTCCTTGTCGAGCCAGTGGCCCCTGACTCATTGATGTATTCAGTTCAAACCACAACCTTAAGCAAGTTGGGTGGTCAGACCACCTCGAGGCTCCCCCCCATCCTACCACTGGCAATATCTTCCATCACAAACTCGAACCGCGAAGGTTTCACGCTCTCGCAGAGCCAATTCAATGTCCGAGACTCCGTGGCGTACCAACTCGCAATGACCAAATGACGGGTTGTCCCGACATTTCTGGACGTTCTCCTCCGTCGCCTTTTGCCGTAACGAACTGCCAGCTCATAACACATCAGCTCGAGCACACTCACTTAAACCACATCCGTCCACGACAACCTGGCAGTATGGATCTGCCACGTCCGGACTCGTCGGCTTCCCACCACTTCACCCTGACCTGGGCGCAATCACTCTGCAGAAAAAGGGTCAATGTTATCCCCCCTGTCATCGGCATCTGTCATCCGAGCACGTCACATGCAACCGTACAACTTCATCATCATCGTCCACAAGTCGCATTACCACCTCTTGCAAGCTGCTGTCAGTGGGTCAGCTTGGAAATTCAGGGCACGTCAACGGGGATTACTCCTTCGTCCTGTAGAGCTTTTAAATGACCGTGGCAAAAAAAAAACCTAGTAAAGGCTCCCAACCTCACTGGTGCAGTTCGTTTTCGTCACAACGGAAGTAATGGGCAGCCGAAACACTGATTCGCGTTTACACCTTTTGGGGGTTGTGTGTTCGTTCTTGGAGGGGACCAAGGGAACTTGCCGCTCGAGGCAGTCGGATCTCTCCGCTCTCGAACACAGGCCGCTACATCGCCTTGCTAGAACCTATACAGTATATCTCGCTGGCACAGGCTTTTTGACGCGCGACGCCGCGCAATCGCGTCTAGAAGCAAGCCAGACCGGATCCATTTGTGTGCATGATGTGACAGCGTCTTTCGGACTTGGAGAACGTTTATGCCTCAAGCTCGAGAGAGCATCACCCCTTCCTTGATGTTTCCCGTGCACACTCTGATCCATCTTGCGGACCTTGCTTGATTTCGCTACCGGTCAATGTAATTCCCGATAACGGTCTCGTGCGCGCATCGTTGACGTCTGAGCAGACACGTGCAGACACTCAACAACTGTATAGAAACGGCTCTCTACGTGTTTTTCATCACCCACAGTCAGACCACTCTAAATTCACCCGCCAGGGCGTGACAACGCGAAAGATGCAAGCAATTTCTATGCTTTCGCAATATTGTCTTATTGTAATGTAATGAAGGGGGGTGTATGTACAGTAAATGGTGTAATGGATCCTATGAGATGTTCAGTGGATGTGAGTAACCCGATTAGAAGTACTAATGGCGGCGCTGGATCGGAAGTATTGCACCAGACACTCGGTACACGGATTTTGAGGGGACTGGCCGTGTCGCCTTACACGACTAAATGGTCTTGAAGAAGAGAAATAAAAAAAGGGATCAATATCGTCACCTCGGAGTGCGGACGGATCTCACCTCGCAATGGAAGTACAATGGACACCAAGTCTGGAATTTCGGCATAGTGCATTTGGTCACGGAACAGGTACCGCACCCGTAATGATTTAGGAGTTTCTGGGGCTGGGTCAATGAAGCCCTGTATGCCCGACTGCAAATAAACAATGAGCGCCAAATAAATATTTCACTATATTCCAAAGATCACCTTGGGCAACTTGTTTGACACATACAACTGACTGTTGTGAACCAGGGCCTGAAGAGCTATCGTCACGTCGACATCAAGGCCCGCCGTTTCAATGCCCAGGGTCGTCGGTCCATAAGTGGCCTCCAGGATGACTAGGCCTGATGGGGGAACTAGGTGAGAAAATAGGCCAACAGTCGCGTTCTGCCGTGAAAGTCACCTCCTATAGCTCTCTCAGTATCCGTATGTCTTCTCGCGGGTTCTCGCAAAAGGAGAATGGTGTTCTCTATCTCCCTCATTACCGCTGACCTCTCCTCTTTCAGCGCTCTTCTGGCAGCATCAAAGTACCTGAATCCCCCCTTATTGAGTAAGACACCCCCAAATCCAGGGAAGCAGCGACTTACTTGGCACGCTGGGCGCGGCGGCGAGGTTTGAGTATTAAGTGATATCCGATAGCTAATGTGGCGGAGGGTATAACAATAGAATATAAAGCCAAGGTCGTGTTGTTCTCTGGTGAGAGCACGATCGGGAGCGCCCATTTTTGTCGCAAATATGATAACCTGACGGCAGGTTGAGTTAAAAGGGATGGTGATAGAACATCGAGTGACTCACTCAAATCTCATGAACACACCATAGTTACCTACCCCGGCGGTAGTAGCAAAGGTACTCCTCTTTCCGTCCCATTTCGCCGTGATGGAATATGCCAGGCCTGGTAAGCCAATTTCCACACCTGCCTTCAGGCGGAGGGAAAGCTCGTGAAGGAAGACGGAATAATTCACGGTGAAGCACGAGTCTAAGCCGTGAAGAACCAAACCATACGACCACGATCCAACACCTGCGCCGAAGCCAGTGATCGAACCAGGACCGTTGTTAAGAAAGGGTTCGGCGGGATCTGGGGCTGATGTATATTCTTCTTGTGACGTGAGGTCGAACGGCTTTGAGGAGTGCAGATGCAGTTCGAGACGACCGATGGGCGATGTTGGCGAATACGACCAACTCGCGGAGCCTTGGGCTGGAGAATGACGGAACAGTCGGCGGCCGAAAGAAAAGGTAAAAAACGGGGGTAAAGTGCGCCATAACTCGGGAATGAAACCGGTTCGCACTGCAATGACATTGTCACCGTCATTGTAGGTGGTTGTAGCAGCGATGACATGAGGTTTCAGACATCCCGCCGTAAGCTAGAACGGAGGTTATTCATGGTCCCACGGGTAATAAAGGAAAGGGAGCTGCAAACGCGTGAAACGAACCTCTAGTGCGAATCGCGAGGATAGTTGATGATTCAGGGTTGCCGTTAGAGTACGGGTGATGAGGCTGCGTGAGGCTGGCTGGGCATGGGCAGAGAGTGCGAGAGTTGTTTTGGGGCCTAGACACGTCTAGAGGATGAAAAGGATGCAATGTCATCAGATCAGTCAGATTGGGTAAGACAGACGAGATCTGACCGTGATGTTCTGGCGGACGCCGAAACCGGAAACACCAATACCACGAATGCGGTTGAGAATATTACGGGAGATGGTAGTGGAATCATCGCCGCCTGCAAATAGGGAGGAAGCATTTATGGAACAAGTAACCGAGCCTCTTGGTTGGAGAAGGCGTTCTATGGTCTCATGGCGGCGATCAAATTCCCATTCGTTGAGGGCGGCCTTGATCTGATTTTCCCTTCGCTGAGCAGTGTGTTTTGGGGTAGGAGTATCAAAAGCGTACTTCTTCGCTATCATATGATCGTAGCTCCGTGGGCCATTTCCATTTCAGACCTTCTGGTCCTGGGTATTGTGGGCAATGATTTATAAGACGGCGGAAAATTGCGGGAAGGACTTACCTAGACGGTCGTAAACCTGACTGATGGAACAAGGGGGAAGCCAGATGAGCAGGGAGTAGAGGGAAAGAGGGAACGGTAGCGCACCGCAAAAACGGATCTGACAAGACTGTGGACAGTGATGTGATGTGTCAAGATGAAACGGCGAACACGAGGAACGAAGCGGAGAGCTCACCTTCATAAGCCTTTTGAATGTCGAGAAATTTCGATGCTGCGGTGTCCTTTGTGCGTTGATCGTGTTGCTTGTCCGGGTGAAATACGACGGACAATGCCCTGTAGCGTTCTCTTATTTCTGCCTGAGAAGCGACGGGGGGCAAATTAAGGACGGCACTAGTACATGCGTTAATAAAATGTTAGTAGTAGTACTCAATGAAAAGACTGACTAGAGGAAGCCGTCAGAGTCCATTGCAACTCTGAGTAGGCTTTGGCGAGGCGCGCATCAATGAATTGACGTGGTCATGTGACCTATGTTGCATCAAATTCCCACGGGGTGTGCCACGTCGCAAGGTCATCCACCCTTGACCTCCACTACCCATGACATCCCGCATAAACATTGGGCGTCCCGTCGCCGCCAGCTACAACGCTGACCCGCACGGTTTCTCTAACCCACAACCTTCCACAGGTTACAGAGCGGCCAACCCCGACGACCCGCTCGAGAAACTCAGGCTCTATGCAAAACAGGCCGAGGATGCGTTCGAGATCTATTCTCAACCTCTCAAGCCACATCTCCCCGCCATCGGTCGCTTCCTCATCGTCGTCACATTCTACGAAGACGCGCTCCGAATCATCACACAGTGGTCCGATCAGCTCTGGTACTTGCAAACGTGCGCATTCCGGCTCTTATTCTCCTCCCGTCCTCACCCCCCCTCGACAGCCACAGACACTTTTACTGGGGCCTGTCACACATTTTCCTCATCGTGAACGTCATTGTACGTGCATTCCGCACCTTTTTGCTCCCACTCCACGAATCATTGACAACGAGTATAGGTCATGCTCGCAGGGTCTTCATCCATCATATCGAAACGTTTCACGGAATACGCCGTCATTGGTCTCTTTCTTGTCGTCATCTTGCAAGGTTTCGGCTATGGCCTTATTTTTGACATGAATTTCTTCCTCCGAAACCTGAGCGTCATTGGTGGTCTTGTCATGGTGTTCAGTGAAACACTCATCTCAAAGAAGAAAAACTTTGCCGGTCTACCATCAATAAGCGAGACAGATCGCAAGAAATAGTTTGTATCCTCTTTCACTCTCCCAGCTCTCTTTTAAGCTCTTTTCTCCTCTAGCTTCCTACTTGCCGGACGCGTTCTGCTCATCTTCTTGTTCCTGGGCTTCGTTCTTCAAGGAAAATGGAGCGTAGCTCGTGTATTCGTCACTCTCTTTGGCCTCGCCGCATGCACCATGGTTGCCGTCGGCTTTAAAGCAAAATGGTCTGCCACCTTTTTGGTCATCGTGCTGAGTATCTTCAACGTGTTTGCCAACAATTGGTGGAGCGTACATAACGCACACCCTCAGCGCGACTTCCTCAAGTGAGTGCCTTCCTAACACGTCTAAACCGCGTCACTGACGTACATTCCTCAGATATGATTTCTTCCAGACGCTGTGTAGGTCCCCTGAATGATGCCGAGTGTACCCTTCGCTTACATGTTTTATACAGCAATCGTGGGCGGACTCATTCTTCTCGTCAACATTGGTCCAGGTAATGCTCTCATGGTATATCATTTCCCGTAACTGACATTGTCCCTAGGCGGCCTCTCCGTCGACGAGAAGAAGAAGACGTACTGAGGTCTTTGTCGAATGATTACACGGGTGCGATGCTGCAGGGCGGAGATAGATCGTGGTCTATTGTTTCGACCTGGGTACATACTCTGAATATCTCAACACAATCTTACGTTTCAATGCAGTTACGAACTTTTGCGTGACGAGTAGAGTTGTTGTATACAGCACAGGGGTTATTTGTCACGTGATATTTTTTTTGAGAGATGTCTTGAGCGAACATAAAATATTTGCCAAGAAATGAGCGATGTCAAGGTCTACACCGTCAACGGCGCCGTCGCCGGATCGTCGTCATCAATACCCGACTGGCTCACGAAAACGAGGACAACGAAGAGCAAGGGAAAACGGGCTCTTCGAGAACACGTCGAGGGCCAGGTGGAACTCATCCAGGGGTTCGACTTTCCAGAGGCGAGCAACAAAATCAAAACTACGCGCGATGGACACCATGCGATCGCCACCGGGACGTACAAACCACAGATGAGGGTCTGGGATTTGGATGAGCTCACCCTCAAATTCGAGAGGCATGGCGACGCTGAAAACGTCGACTTTGTCGTGAGTGAGCCTTTTTTTTCGCTCCCATCCCTCGTTGCAGAACGCGTGACGAGGACACGGAATGCTCAATCTGTAGTGACAGATACTGTCGGACGACTGGACCAAGTCGATACACCTCCAAAACGACCGTACGATCGTGCTGCACACACAGAGCGGCTTCCACTACCGGACACGCATCCCGCGTTTCGGGCGTTCGATAGCATACCACTACCCATCCTGCGATGCGCTCGTATCGGCCTCTGGAAACGAGATATACCGTCTCAATCTCGAACAGGGTCGGTTCATGAACCCGCTCGTGCTCAGCGCCCAAGAGGACGAGCCGATACTCGGGGTCAACTGCATAGACGTCAACCCGGCGCATCAGCTGTGGGCGTTTGGGATCGACGGGCGAGTGAGCGTGCAGTTCTGGGACCCGCGTTCGCGTTCGGCCGTTGGCGTTCTCGATCTGCCCAAGGGTCGCATCACTCGCAGTACCGGACGGGCCAAGGCAACGCTTCCGGGGGTCGACGATGAAGCGTCGTCGGACGTTTTGGCTGTTACGGCGATCGCTACTAGGTCTGATGGGCTCTC
>JBBPNU010000104.1:0-28571 GCA_038091055.1 Leccinum angustisporum
CTTCGCAATTTTCGCAGCCACCAACCAATTTCAATGCTTCTACATTCCCCGTTCAACCACCGGCTACACCCACACCTTCAGCCTCTGCCTTTCAACCAACCGGGAGGTTTGACGTGTCTGTGCCCAGCTCTCAGGACTATCTCAGCGACACTACATCCTCTTCCTGGAAGCATGGTTCTGGCAGAAAGAAATCTGAGGGTCTCTCCGCGACAAGAAAATCTCGCGTCAAATCTACTCGTCGCCTATCGGACGAGATGTCGACATCAACATCCCGCAAGCGTCCTTCTACCGTTAAGCCCGCTAACCCACCGAAGCGGCCGCGTAAAGGCAAAGAGAGAGCAACCTCACCTTACTCCTCCGAGCATTCCGAAGCTGATGAATCTATCGCCGTTTCCGAAGGCTCGTTTTCGTCAAACACTCCTAACTCTCCACCTGAACGACCGCTTAACATAGTGGCCCATAAAAAGCACGGAGAGATCTTTTTGTGCGAGCCTGGGCAACCACTTCGGTTCTTTGTACAGGTGGATCTTCATGGTCGGCACGCGGTGGTCGCAAACATCAAGGTTTGTGTGCTGGACGTTTTTCTTTGACAGCTCGATACTGACGGTTTCGTTTCAATAGAAAAACAAAGGGAAAATCGTCAATAATATCGCAGACTCTGATTACTTGATCCTATCTCCTCGTTCGGATACCTTTCAAGGCCTTCTTAACGAAGCTACTGCTCTTGGCAAGTCTCCCATCTTGGCTGCCTTTGTGGCGGACTGCGTCGAGGAGGGTGCTCTACTTGATGAAACGGACTATATCCTGGACTCCGTTGCCAAAGTTAAGCCTTTAAAACGTGGTCGTCCGAGTGCTCTTTCCATGCAGATCGAAACTTCGGAAACATTTTCTCCACAAATCAACCGAGCAAAGCCTAAATCTTCTCCGGCTACCGGCGAGGGTAAGAGGTCTAGGGAGACTCCTTCAAAGCCTTTGACGCACAGTAATTCAAAGAAAAAGCTGAAGTCTACTCCGTCTAAACCTACCTTCGAAGCAAGGGAGGTTTCAGCAGGATCACGCTCCCCGACACCTCCTCCTGCATCAGCCCGCCAAGAGATGAGGAATGGGAGATACATCTTCACTCAGGCGGAAGATGAATACACCATCTCCCTTGCGAAGCACCACCTGAATCGCGACCCTACGATGACCAACAACGGATTGGTAGGCAAATTATACGTGAAGGTAATTGTAGCCCGTGATATATAGAGGCATATTCAATTCACACTCTCGGACTAGATGCCTCATCATACTGCCGCGTCTTGGGCAACTCACATTGAACAGAAAATCAAGGGTGCAGTCGAAGACGTCCGGAAGCGGGCCAACATTGCGAAGCGTAAACGTGATTCTGAAGCCACAACTCAGAATTCATCTCAAGGATTCATGAATGAAGGCACATCTCCCAAGGGTAACTTGGGCTCTGGCGAGACAAACGGTGATGTATCCATGCATCCAAGAAAAGCAAAAGCATCTCAAGAGAACTTGGAGCGGCAAGATTTCGAGGTTATCACAAAGTTCTTTGCCTCGGGTGGAGGTGATGATGATAACGATGAGCGTGTGTGGCAAGAATTGGAGAAACATGTATGTTCGCTATTGTACTCTGAAGTTTCCAGCTGACCGGTCGCGACACAGCGCGCGTGTAGGTCGTCCACATCATGGCCCGAGTATTATGCTGCCCACCAGCAGGAGGTATATACCCGTATCGAGGAGATGATGAACGAGTAAGCTGGGGACTAGATCAAATTTGGTCACTATGCCGGGGTCGCCTGTTGCAATATTTTTGTACTTTGGCAGCTATCTTGACATTAAAGAAGCAACCCCGACTGACAATGTAGATGGATCAAACGTAGCAATCTATTCGGAGTGCTGTGTTTTGTGACGTACATCCCTCACTCTATCGAGGATGGAGATGGATCAAGAGCAGGTTTGTGAAATATCGGTCGAGTCTTGAAAAACTTCTTCCGCTTCTCTTCCTTCCTCTCTTCTGTGTCCCCTACTATCTGTCCAGCATAGTCGAACGTAGCCATAGCACCACCAACCACCGCACAGGAGCCGACAGCTATGGGGAGGGAGCGTGCTATGAGAGGGGATGGGTGAGCATGAAGGCAAGAATGGTGTAGTACGCATGTTGGAACGTACTTCGAATACCCGCTAAGAACCCGGCTGCACATCCGCCAGCAAGCCCGTTGAGTGCATCGTCTTTCTCTCGCTGGTTCGCGACCACGGCCTCAGTCAACGCGAAGGCAGCGCCCATTGCGGCTGTTCAAGCATGGTCTACAAAAAATAAAAACAGGAAAGGCTGAGACAACTGACCGAACGTTCCAATAGTGCCTCCAGTGCGGGTCAGGAAACCTGCGGCACCAGCCGAGTGTGAAGCCAACGCATTCTGCACAGCGCTGACGAATGCCCCGACTGCACCTGCCTGTAGACCGGTGGTGGTTGCGCAAGACAGAGGTGCTTTGGGCTCGTATGCGTCCCGAACGGGTTCCGATGGTGGTTCGGTGGCCATGTGAGTTGATGAAGAAAGTTCCGACTCGTAAAACGCGCTCTTTCCTTTCTCGGTTCCGATCGTACCGACTCAAGTACTGCCAATGTCCATCGCGTCGGAGGCGTCGTTCACGCTCAGTAAGACTTTCGATGTTTGTATATCCAGGATTGTTTGCAGTAGCGTCCAACTAAACTAGAACAGCTTGAATTTCTAGGCTCGGCCCACTCGTTTGCTCATTTCCCTTGGGATGCATTATCTCTACGCACACTATGGGAGGGCGATAGGGATAAGCCTGAGCTACAGGGGGACTGGAAGAGGATGATAGACCATTGGTCAGGAACGGTCGTTGTTGGTGGTTCCGACGCCATCGCCGTTGTTTCGCTGAGCCGCGCCAGCAATGGCTTCTGCGTGAAGGTGGCTCAGGACGGCAGTGAAGTTGTATTCGGTGATCGTTTGCAGTCGCTTCTCGGCTGACACTCCGCCTCTCAGGATCCATTTCGTGCAGTTGCATGGGCACTATCAAACGAACCGCCCTTCGACCCTTGGATCGTCTGTTCGCGAGGGCGTATGCTCTACGTGCTCAACCCTAAGGAAAAGAGTGTTATCGGGCAACTCAGGGGCCACGGCGGGGTAAGATGCGCAGTAGGTTTGCGACGCTGTCTGCGCTCTTTGACCACTCTACCCAGGAAATCACTGCGATCGCGGTCCATCCTTCTTTCCCATATCTAGTGTGCACATGTTCGAGGGACTTTTCAGCGAGAATCTATGATCTGACAATGACGCCGTGCAAAACTCCCAGAAACCCACATTGGCCCCCTTCAAATGCGCCTAGTCTCGGTGGCGCTGCGCACGGTTTACAATCGAGCGAGCCTGAAGGCGTTGGGATCGGTCGTTGTGTGGTCGTCTTATGCGGCGGGCCGTCTGGCGGGCACAACGCTGCAGTGCTAAATGCGGTAGGTAATATTAGAAAATCAAGTGTTTTTCCTTTGCTCACCACAGCCCAGTCGTTCCACCCAACCCATCCGTTGTTGGCGACCTGTGGAGTACGTCTATCTCCACCCGTGATCTATCCGTTCTAAATTTCGTTCAAGCTCGACCGGGCTGTCAAGATCTGGTTTTTACCAAGAATGAGCGTCGACGAGATGGCTCGCGAAGATAAGCCGCTCTTCAGCTCAACGCATATTCATCAGGCGAGGATCACTTCGGTAAATTGGTAAGACACTAACACTGCAATCAGACGAAGGGCAGCATATCGACAGCTTACATAGGTTGAGCCTTGACGTCCTTGCGACGCACAGCGTGCCGGCGTTGATGCGCCGCAACGGGAAGAAGGATAATATATACTATGAGGACGGAACGATCGCGATCTGGAGTTGGCTTGGTTTCAATCGTTTCTTCCAGCCGCCGAAGCCATCGAGGGTAATGAGAGGTTGTGCATCGGTACGAATTGAGTCACTCTCAGTTGTGGACATTGAAGTAAAGTACTATCTTCTGCAGGACTATCAGGAAAGCTGTAAGAATTTTTATTCCGGACAGGGCTACTAAGTCTGACATATTGCTCTCCACAAGCTTCATTCAAATTATTATCAGTTGCACCTATAAGCCAAGATACGCGTCATCTCCAGGTCGCACACACGCTCAAGAATAACTATGTGTTCGCCGTCACGCTCTCTGATCGGATACGACTTTACAATGTAACCGATTTTCAACCGCGACAACGTCCCCCCTTTCCACTTGACGAAGACAATGGAGATGGGATCAACAATCTGAGCCAAATGCATCTGGATGATGAAGGGGACGACGAAGAGCCAATCGTTTCGCCGATAGTTACCCAGAGACCAGCCCTGGCTCCGCCTCTCAGGTGGCAGGATGTCATCATCCCGGGAGACGAGGACAAGCTGCAGGCTGCAGCACTGTGTTGTCAAGGGTTGTCACTCATGGCGCTGGGAGCTAAAGGTCGGGTGTGGATCTGGACGAGCGCAGCAGAGTAGACTTCAAGTCTCGTTTTGCATTCGAGTACCCTAGACCGTGAGTTGTGGATACGCATACACGAAGTCCTCCACGCATGTGGAGGATTACCCCTTTCCATAAGCTACAAACCAGTCATGAAATCTTTGCGTTCGAAAAGTCGAGCTCCGGATGAGCATCTTGGAATTTCTTCAGTGCCTAGGAAAGCGAGATAGAAAAGCAGCTGGTCACTATAGACGAGGGCGGAACTTCATACCTCCATCTTCTTTAACTCGTCTGAGGTGGGCTTGCCCATTTGCTGCAAGAAACCGGTTGAGTCTGTGTTAAAGAGCGATGGAAGTGAGAATACCTTCTGTTGGTTGTCAAACTTGACGACACGAGCGTTAGATCGAAATTGAACTGGGGATGAAAGCATACCATCATCTTCTCGACCATTCCCCTGAAAGAACGTAAAATTTGGAGAAGACATGCATGTTCACAATACACACCTTGTCTCACCATCAAGATCGCTCAACTTGCTGTTCTCCGGCTGGATCTTCCGGGTGTCGATCTTGGGGTGATGGGTCAGGATGTTCTCCCACCATTGCTGTTGGTTGAGTTTCTCGAGGTGGATCATGACGGACTTCTGATCCTCTATGGCGGCGGTAAGATATGCAGGCGAAGTGACATAACATCTCTCTTACCCAATGTCCAAGTGCTATCCTCGACTTTTATCTCCTTGCAGAGCTCGCCGTCCAGGATCTTGTCTTTCCCTTTGATCCCAAGGCTGAGCTTCTTCTTTCCAATGACGACTGAAAGGTCCCTAGCGCGTGTTCCCTTTGGAACGGGAACGACGATGTCTACCTCGCCTAGTTCCTGCTTCCAGGTGTATGGAAGAGCTAAGTCACAGTGGGTGTTAATATATGATCAGAAAATGGATCCGTTGAGGCTCGTCCTACCAGCCTGTTCTACCGCTTCGCGCTCCCTATCAGCCTGGTCCTTTGCTTCCTTTTCTTCCTTTGAGAGCTTGTCATATTCATCGTCGGACATGATGGAAGGTAAGATTATCTACACGTGACCCGCGTCCGGCGTTGGACTCTGTTTACGCTTGTGTATTACGCCTAGCTCGGCCACAGTAGTAAAGGACCCCCCTCCCTTCGCCATCCGCTCTTGTCACAACGTCGTGTGTTCGCCTCTCGTCGTTCACGGTCATTTCCTAACCTCATGGAGGCAAACAACCACTGGATTGACTTCGAAGTATGTGGCAGTCATCGTGGTCTCTGCGTCATTTATTAATTCCTCTCAGAATTTGCGCCATACGGTCAAGCACAATACTGTCGATAAACTCAAACAAATCTTGACCGGCTTCAATGACCAGTGTCAAACCGCCTTTTCCAAGTCTGGAAAGAAACAGGAGTTGATTGACAGAATCGTCCACCAAATGGACAACTGGAGGCAGACCAATAACGTAGAGAAATGGACGAAAGCTCAAGCCATCGTCTACCAGGTCCGTACTTCCGGAGTGTGAGTCAAATTTACTTTTGTCGTCCCAAGCCAGTATGCCGCTAGCGGGCGTGTGGCATCGTCATTTTAGCGGCGCATACCACAAATCTTGTTCTCCGAGTCGTGGGCATGTTGTTGATGGGCCATTCTACAGGTATACTCAGCTTCGGTCGCCAAGCTCGGCGGTCCAGCCCGTTCAGGCGATGACTCCCGCATATGTCACTACCCCGGCATTTACTGCGACCTCGACTGGACGTTTCGATCCCTACGCGCCGCCACGAGCGCCACCCCCACCAGTTAGCGCTGCAGCTGCTACGGGTGTCTCTAAACCTGGTAAGATATGATACAGTCTTTGGGCCACTTGTACTGAGCGGTTTACAGCTATGCGGTTCAAACCGTCCCCTTTCTTCCGCATCGATCAGTCGGTGTCTGGAATCGTCGAGTGTCCAGGTTCGGTACACACTTATCGCGTCTTTCACGTCATTGATTACAAAATAGAGTCTACAAGCTCAACTGATCGAAAACAACAAAGCCTCACTTTCACTCTCAACAGCGAACAGACTACGAGGCTTAATTCTACTAGGCGAGTTGATAAGTTTGCTTAAAACACCGTGCGCTCATCATTCCACAGCCCCAAATATCAGCTTCGGCTGTATTGCACTACTTCTACTTTTTATAGTCCCAACCCGGTTTTCAGGCCATCTGGTGGCCCTTGTCCCATTGAATTCCCACCGACGTGCGAAGTGCGAGTGAATGGAACAGCACTTCAGGCCAATTTGAAGGGACTCAAGAAGAAGCCAGGCACTGCACCGCCGGCGGATCTTGGTAGAATGGTTCGAACGAATGGACAGAACCGCGTTGAAATGGTGTACGTAAACAGCCAACAACCCGTTCAGCCCAAAGTGAGCAATTTTGCAGCATACAAGATCGCTTTCTGATGCACGGAAAGAAACTTTATATGACAGTATTCCTTGTCGAAGTGACTACAGTTGAGCAACTGGTGGACAGGTTGAAAAAGGGCAAATACCGCAGTAGCCAAGACATCCTAGGTCAAAGTAGGCCCTTTGTTTGTTCATTTCTTTAGCCAAGCTCATTTCTCGTAATAGTGTTCAGGCCGTCGAACGATGACGATGAAATAGTTGCAGGTCCACAGAAAATGTCTCTGAAATGCCCGGTATGTTAAGGTAATCAAAATTGTGCGGGATACTAACGCATTTTTCCACAGCTAAGCTTTGTACGCATTCAGACCCCGTGTAGGTCGACGCTGTGTGTTCACCCACAGTGCTTTGATGCGACGTCATGGTTTTCCTGTATGGAACAAACGACTACTTGGCTTTGTCCGGTGTGCGAGAAGGTTCTCAATCCTGATGATCTAATCATCGATGGGTATGCGTCTATGTTGCTCGATAACAACCCCTTTTGAAGTCCGCCTCTTTCTTCCCGTTTTCTTAGGTACTTTGACCAAATCCTGAAGGAAACATCAGAAGACGTAGACGATGTGGTGGTGGAGAACGATGGCGAGTGGCATACGATTGATGACAAGTTTGCTTCTCCAGGGTGGCGGGCAACCCATCCTGTGGTCGCATCGCAACGGTCTTCACCACCCCGAGAATCGTCGCCTGGATCTGTAGATGAAGAAACAGAAGCAAAGGCTTTGGTGAAGAAACAAGTTGAGATACTGGTTCTAGATTCAGACGACGACGAAGACGAAGGCCAGGTGAAACGCGAGCTGTCGGTTTCCTACAGTATTGGGTCGAGTTCGGTTCCCAAGGCAGTTCATCTACCGCTGATGTCGGTTGCACGCCGGGAAGACGTAATCGATCTTACCGCAGACTCTGAGGACGAACAACCGAGGACACAATCCTCTTCGCAGTCACAAGCACAGCCTCTACGACCCGTGACGGAGAAGCGGAAGGCGCCATCGAGCGCACCGTCGCCCACTGAACAAATCTGGAAGAAGTCGCGAGTGGATGGCCTGGTAACCGACGCGCTGTCAGTTACCGGTGCACTTCCACCTATCTCCCCAGCAGGTGGGACACCACAGTCATCGATGCCCTGTGGGACTGCAGGGCAACTTCCCCCAACAACATACACTGCACAGCTGCCTCCATTGCGTCTCCACCAGACGGCGTATGTAGCACAGGGAGGAGCAGGAGGAGGATATGTTTCGCCGGTCGTGGCACCATCCGGGAAGGACAACCACCCTGGAGGATTTGAGCAATACAATGGGAATTATAATTATGCTAGTGGATTACCGCGCCCTAATGTTTGGCAATAGGAGGAGAACATATGTATATGGATAGCGGTACAAATACATAATACACTCAGCTAATTGGTGGACTAATGATGCGAACCGTCGGATCGGGTACGGGTACGGGTGGGAACGTGGCGAGCCTAGCGACGTTCCTATTGGCGGATTGAAGCGGCGCATCGGTCGAGAGCGTGGGAATATTATCGCTCCGGAAATACCCGTCGACTGTCAAAAACGCGAACTTTTCTGGTCATCTCTCTCATTCTCCATCACCTTCCATCCCCACTCAGCTTGCAAAAATGTCCGACGTAAAAAAGGTCAAGTCCCCCCAGGACTTCATGAGTACGTCTCTCGTCGTCGTCGTCGTCGTCCTCCTGCTCACTCGCACTTCCCAGTCGACTTCCTCATGGGTGGTGTCTCAGCTGTATGCACAACACTACCTTTTTTCGTCTGCTCTCGTGCTTACTTTCTCTTTTCTAGGCCGTCGCCAAGACGTCAGCTGCACCCATCGAGCGAATCAAGCTGTTGGTGCAGAACCAGGATGAGATGGTGCGTTGCTTACACTGCGTTCTGCACCCTGCTCACCTGGCATCCAGATCAAGCAAGGTCGTCTTGCCACCCCGTACAAGGGTGTCTCGGATGCTTTCTCTCGTACCTACAAGGAAGAGGGTCTCGTCTCGCTATGGCGTGGAAACACCGCCAACGTCATCCGTTACTTCCCTACCCAGGCTTTGAACTTTGCCTTCAGTATGCCTATCCGTTTGTTTCTTTTTTTTTTCTCGCTAATTTTTTTTTCAACCTACAGAGGACTACTTCAAGTCCCTTTTCGGTTTCAAAAAGTCGGAGGGATACTGGAGGTGGTTCGCGGGTAACGTCGCCTCGGGTGCTGCTGCCGGTGCTTCGTCGCTGCTCTTCGTGTACTCGCTCGACTACGCCCGAACCCGACTTGCCAACGATGCCAAGTCTGCCAAGGGCGGTGGAGCCCGTCAATTCAATGGTCTCTTGGATGTCTACAAGAAGACCCTTGCATCGGATGGTATTGCCGGTCTATATCGTGGCTTCGTCCCCTCGGTGGTTGGTATCGTTGTTTACCGTGGTCTTTACTTTGGTGTCTACGACTCGCTCAGTATGTCATTTGTTTTTTTTCTGTTTGATGAGTATTGATAATTCTCTTCAGAACCTGTTGTTCTCGTGGGAGCCCTCGAGGGTTCGTTCTTTGCTTCATTCATGCTCGGATGGGGTGTCACGATTGGTGCCGGCCTTGCGTCGTACCCTCTTGATACCATTCGGTTGGTGTTCCTCCTTGATCAACTCACACTTTATTGACGTTCTTCTCAGTCGTCGTATGATGATGACCTCGGGTGCTGGCGTTCACTACAAGTCTATGTTTGATGCTGGCGCGCAGATCGTTGCCAAGGAGGGTACCAAGTCGTTGTTCAAGGGAGCGGGTGCCAACATTCTCCGTGGCGTCGCTGGTGCCGGTGTGCTGTCGCTATACGACAAGCTCCAACAAGTTATGTTCGGCAAGGTCTACTCTGGTGGATCTGGCTAGATGCTCGTGTTGGATGTCTCCTGGGCTTTTGGCTCTGTCCTCTCCTTTTATCCTTCGGTATCACATCTCGATAGACTTGTTTTTATTCCCCTATTCCATTGGCGCTGCCCTTAGAGTATGCACAAATCTACATGCTCTTGCACGAGTAGGATTTCTACCGTCGTATAATGAATATGGTGTGAGTCTCAAAGTTGATGCAGATGTGTGGCACACCACCATTGCAGTAATGTCGTCAGTCGTCGACCTCGCAGTGCCATCCTCATGAGATGCTTTCAAACCTGGTCAGTGAGGCGTAGCAGCCATCGCGTTCACTTCCAATGCAACTGGCGGCGTAGCTTCGCAAACTTTGCACAGTTCGTCCTACGTCCATACCAGCAATCCTGTCTGGACGCTTGTCATGCCGCGCTGCGTGCAGGAACTACTCGCATCGGGGTTTCCCTACCTACAGGCGCAGGTAAAACAGCAGTTTTCACCACCCTCCTTTCGCAAATCCATTCTCTGGAACCATCTCAAGCCTCTGGTTCGTTGATCATTGTCAACAGCATTGAACTTGCGCGTCAAGCAGCCGCCCAAACAAAACAAACTTGCCCCAATTGGACCGTCGAGCTCGAACAAGGCGTTAGCCATCGAGCAAGCGGGCGAGCAGATGTGTGCGTGCTGGTCATCATTCGTCGGATCTCACCAGTGAGATTATGCAGGACCGTGGCGACGTACCAGACACTCCTTCAGCCACAGCGACTGGCGAAATTTCGACCAGAGAATTTGAAAGCAGTCATCGTGGACGAGGCACACCATGCTGCGGCCCCTTCGTACGCCATCTCTTACTTTGCATTGACGTGCGATATCGAAATGGCACCCTAGCTATCGTCGAATACTCTCTCATTTTAATGCTGACATCAAGAACCCCGATCCACACTTCGTACCACCCTCCGTGCCATACTCCATCCCCATTATTGGGTTTTCGGCTACGTTCAGCCGTCATGACGGTCTTGCACTCGGCTCGGTATTCGAGGAAATCGTATATCACTGCGATTTCCTTGACATGATCAAGGAGCAATGGCAAGCCCATCTGTATCCTGCGCATGCAAATCATCTGAATTTGTGGATAGGTTATGTGACGTGCGATTCACATCGGTCAAAGCTAGTATCGATTTGCAAGGTGTCACTATCAACTCTAGGACCGGAGACTTCAATGCTTCTAGTCTCGCTCATATTATCAACACCGAGACCGTCAACAGCCTTGTTGTGCAAGCATGGCTGGACCGCGCGTGTACGTGCCTCGAGAGCCAGAACCGACCGTACTTGTTCAACTGAGCACCCCATCCCCAGCAGCTGAACGCAAGTCGACGCTGGTGTTTTGCGTTAACCTCGCTCATGTCAGACAGCTCACAGCAACTTTTCGAGAGTTCGGAATCGACGCCCGCCACCTACATTCCAATACACCAGCAAATGAGCGACGAACATTGATCACAGATTTCAAAGCTGGACGCTTTCCTGTTTTAGTTAATTGTGGTATGTCGTACGAACTTTTGTGATTCAGTGGCATACTAATATTATCCATAGCAATCCTGACGGAAGGCGCAGATATTCCAAACGTGGATTGCATTGTTATCTGCCGTCCCACGCGGTCCCGGAATGTTTATGCGCAAATGGTACGCTCCCAAGTGCTTTTTGCTTGATTTTGATTTTGATGGATTCGCTGCAGATTGGCAGAGGCATGCGACAGTCTCCAGAAAGTGGGAAAGTTGACTGCCGCATCATTGACTTTGTAGAATCGACTTCTCGTATTTCTGGTGTTGTCTCGATTCCAACCCTCCTTGGTCTGGATCCTGGTGAAACTATCGACGGTCAGTATTCATAGATTATTCGTTACTGAATGCTCATTGTCGAGATACATAGATGCTAGCATCACCGATTTGAGAGCTAAAGTGGAATCCATACGTTCTTGCGATATGAACAAGATCCCGGTTGAATCAGATTACCACGATGCCATACCGGAACCAACTTTCATCATTTACCTCGACTACGACGATCCCTTCGCGATGGTCGACAGCTTTTCTGGGGCGCCTCACATTTCGAAGCTGAGCCCAAACGCATGGGTTGGGTGTGGTTCGAGTATCCACGTTCTCGAATGTCTCGGGAAGGGTTATGTACGGATTGAACCTAATTCCGAAGGCGAAGGTGATCGCTCATTACACAACTATGGGGCCAAGAGCACTAATCGAAGGTGCAGGGTGCTTCCGAGCTACGTACACCGAGGCGACTATGCACTTTTCTTCGGCCAGACAGTTGAAGGTGTCTCCGTTCATGCGGAAACGATTAATATCAACTGCAAACACGCTGTCGGACGCACTCAGGGCCTGCGACACTTATGTAACACAGAAAGTGCTTCGTGGACCACTGGCTTTAGGGTACGGATTCTCGTGGACGTTCGACAGACTAGCTGACTCGCAATAGTTTGCTTCGCGGTGCTAGGTGGCGACGCGCTCCGGCCACAGAGAGCCAGAAGATGTTCATCAATAAGAGGATAGGGAAACGTGCAACGGACCAAGCAAGTGTGAAGGCCATGGAAAATCTTACAAAAGGCGAGGCTGCCAATATCATCACGCGTCTGAAGCATGGGGCTCAGGTATAATAACCCTTTCTCCTTCACAAATCTTTCTGGTACTAACAATCACTCAGGCATATCACGAGAAAAAGTTGAAGGAGGACCGCAGGGAATCACGACTCGCAGAGAAAGAGAGGCTACGGATAGCCCAAAGCACCGTGCGAGTCGGCCCTCTTGATCAATGTTGATATATTAGAAATCAGATAATGGTACAGATAATGTAGTCATGTGAGCTTCAAAGTAGATAATGATGGTGACACCGCCTGCGGACTTTGCAAAGTCAGAATTGCTGCCTTCGGAGCGATATCGAAAGCCTTCGATAGAGTCGATGGACTATTGAACGCATGTGGGTCTCGAGCGATAACGGCTAGTAGCGCCCCGACAAGCGAGTCTCCGGCTCCAGTGGTATTCAACGCCGCATCCCGTGTTATCGGGAGAGGAGGAAAGTGCTGGATAACCACCATCTCATCCGATATTGGGGAGGGAGCAACGATATATCGACGATGTGGGTCGCTTCGTTGCGCTGTCCAGGCACTTGCTTCTGATTGGTTGAGTCGCATCACGACCAGCACACCCAGCTCCCCACACTTGACCACGATGTGTTGAAAGAAAGGCAAGAGACGGACGGCCATCTGGACGACGCCTCTGTCGGCTGTGAATGACAACGTACCCAGGTCTGGCGCCGTGTCCGTGACCTTTGTCTTCGTCAACTGCATCAAGTCGGTGCGGAATTGATGCCCCAGCCCGAAGCTATCAATTACGCTCCACCAACGTTCGTGAGAGGTGAGGTCGGATGAGTTGTGGGCATCCTGATACATTTGGGCAAGTTCGAGCAAATTTGGCGAGACGAATGATAACACCGATCGGGTGGACCTTGCGAGGTTTGCGGCTATTGCAGGGAAAATACGCGGGGCCTTCACGACTGAGGTTGGCTCACTGGTTTTGGTTAACAAGAAAGAACGAAACTGGATGAAGTTGGTGAGACTTACAAGAATGCTGAACGAGGTTAGGTCAGTAAAAGAACTTTTAAAAATAAATGACATACTCTGAATATCCAGCTCCAAACACTCCGTCACAACACTGGTCAATACATCCGAAGAGACATTGCCATCAAGGGCAAGCAACCGAGGGCGGTGGTTACGGATAATCGCAAGTATCTGTGACAATAAGCGGGCAAACCACGAACGTCTCATAGAAATCGTGCTTACCTGATCGGCTTCCCAAGCATGCGGAAGGTCCATGTCCGCAACACCACAGTGCAGCTCGCCGTGCGAATCAAGAAGTAGATTGCAAACAGCGCTCTGTCGACCGGGAATGGATACTAACCCATCTGCTCGCATTCCGAGCGACTGGGTCATGGAACTGATCATCTTGCCAAATTCATCGTCGCCAATCGGAGCGACAAGCAGTGTCGTACTGTCGCTTCCAGTTGATCCAGACATCACCCTATGGGATGCCTCGGCAATGTTGCGAGCCACACCGCCTAGGGATACAGAAACGTTTCCGGGATAGGTGCTTTTTTGATCAGGACTGATAAGCATCTCGGTTTTCGAAGTGATGTCCACTGCGGCGCATCCAACGACAACTACTGTTGCTTTCTGATCAACAGGAGTCACATCGTCCCCAGCCGCACTCTCCGAGCCGTTCTGAATCAGCTCGGATTTTGGACTGTGCGATAAAGAACGCGTGTAGAGATTACTGCAAAAATGCTGGTGTGTTGCGCCCATTAGAATAGTGAATACTAGGTTCAGTATGAAACTCACATTTTTCCCGTTCTGAGATTCGTTCGCAATCTTGGCATATTCCATAGCGATGTGTCCGCCTGTCTCGTAGCATATATCCCCAGCCAAGCAGTCAATCCAGAAGAGTCACTCACCGACGAGGGCAGTATTTTGGACTAGCGCGATATCTAACAAGAACAATGAATATCAAGCCCAGGAATACTTGGGATACTTGTCTTACTGCTCTCCAAGGACTTGCCATCCGTGAGCTCTCCAACACGCCTAAGAAGCCACGGTGTCACTTCCTTCCCCATCCTTGATGCACCGGTCTCCTCCGACTCCCTTAGAGCGGTTTCGATAGCCCCCTGCAACAGAGTACCATCGGCTTCGTGCTTCTCTGGGATAGGGATGGCAAATAGAACGCCATTCGACATTCCAAGCTGGCTCTGTATGTCTGTCGATTGACAATGATTAGATAGTTGAACATGGGCCGAATAATGTCCTTACGAAGAATCCTAGCAGCGGTCTCCGGGTCGTTGATACTCCACGGGGACTGTAATGCCTGTCTCAGTATCATGACCATATTATAACTCTGAACAAACCTTGAAACCGCTTTTACGTGTGTAGAAAGCAGGGAAGTCATTCGACTCGGCGTATGATATAACAGGTACGCCGAGGGTTTCCTGCAGCGTGTAAATACCGGGTAAGGATAACTCAGTATGCAACGCACGAGATACTCGAGAGTCCTGTAAATGAACATCGATACCGAGGATAAACGACATGAAACATATTTTGACGTACCTCCCGATGTCCAGGATCGACTTGACTCCAGCTGAAACTAAACCCACGGGACAACGAGCAAGCTCGTGCAAATCAGCTGAGACATCCATGCCTACCAGCGACGCTCAAGTCAACCGACACGAGGGAGTTGTGCAGGATCAAACATACTTGTCTCTCCCCCACGATGTACACCACCAAGGCTGTAAATGCATGAGTGCCAGAGCTAATTGCGCCTGCGTCCTTCTCACCCTCCAGTGGCGAATATCTGATGATGTAGTGAGCCAATGGTCCCCGATTCCGACATCAAGACTCATGCCTTGATGCCCGCCAGCGCAGCAAATATCAGGGTTGAACTACACGTCGTACCACCGTCTTTCCTTGATGCTATAGCAGCAGCGATATCCCTCCTGGACAACTTTACTGGATCCATGCTCCGATTTGCGAGTCGTACTAGCTCTGCGGGTTGAAGACCGATTTTAACACGACCCTCTATGAGGCCTATTGTGGCAGGGATACTCCCGGTGGACCTGACGATGTCCTCCAGTGAGCGTGCCATGTTCAAGGAAGTGGGGTATGGCATTCCATGGGTAATTATCGTGGACTCGAGCGCTACCACTGGACGGCTGTTTGCCAATGCATCCTCAACTTCTGGATGCACGTCAATGGGAACACCATGCGATGATGAGCAATGAGGAAGAGAGAGCAGACGGCGTCGAGTAGACCGAGAGATATGCTCGGCAAATATGGGAATACGGCGATAGCCTGTTGCGAGCATGTGGCCCAGTGCTAGGTCACCTTGGAGTGGAAAGTCAAAACGAGGACGAAAGGTTCAAGTTGTGTACGACGAGAGGGACAAACAATTTACGTAGATGTTTACCGCTGATCAATATATCGATATCTCTTAATGTCTTACCCGGACACATCGATCGCAGCGAGAGAGGAATGGGAGCAAGACACGTGTGTCTTGACCTACGAGCCCCTTGATGTAGACGCAATCATGCGTTCGGTGAGGGATGACAGTGCTGGTGCGACAGCCGTCTTCATTGGTACCACCCGCAACTCCTTCAAAGGCATGACCGCACGGTAACAGTCCATCGAGCTCATCACTAACATAACACGACAGGCAGAGTAGTGGCACGTTTAGAATACCAAGCGTACAGCAAGCTGGCCATTAAAACGATGATGCAAATCCTCCAGGATGCTCATCAAGCAGCGTCTCGACCAACATGCCAACCGCACTCTCATAACATCCCCTCGCTCATATCCTGCACCGTCTACCATCGCCTAGGAATCGTTCCAGTCGGCGAACCATCAATAGTCATTGCGGTATCGTCGCCTCACCGCAAGGAAGCTTTCGTGGCATGCGAGCGCATACTGGAGGACGTGAAGGACAAGGCACAGATCTGGAAGAGGGAGTACTATGAAGGAATGAAGGATGAAGAGGCGGAATGGAAAGCAAATAATTGTTGATCGGGAGGGGAAGATGTGTTGTTTGGAGAGTAACGCTGGCCATGAGGCATCACCTGATCAATTTATTCCACTTTCCACTTTGCGTTCACGTCATCGCCGTCGGGGCTAACGACGAGCTCTACAGACCACAAGAGTAGGGTGAACATGACATTTGCCCAACGCCACCACACTTGGGATGCAGGGTCCAAGACTGGAGACGTTTCGAAACATTAGCCTCGGAATACTGTAAAGAGCGAATGAGGGACGCACGCAGCAAATGTGAGTACACCATGACAAATATTAGCTGGCGGTATGTCAGCAGGAAACGTGTCAACGTCGATGTCTACCGGGTATATCAACAGTCAGCTGTGTACGGATGCGAGATTTCAGGGCTCATACAGGTCTTCCATCCCAGCCATCAATTGCCGAGTCTTCAGACTCCCATGCATCTGCACCGATCGTAGGAAGTATACGAGAGGCAAATTGAAGAATGGCCAGTCGGTAAAATAGCGCAATGAGTACTGGCTTTGGGAGGGTATTCGCAATGAAATTGACAAGCGTTTGAAGATGGGGAAGGATATTGGATAAAAGGGGTGCACTGTAGGGGTTGTTGAATTACGGTGTACGTGGGCGCGAGAAACGTGACATACTATGAAGATGCCGGATCCGAGAACGATGTCTGATCGAAGCCACATAACCAGATATTATAGGCCAGGAACAAAGAGAGCATTGATGATTCTATAATGTTTGTCCGGCCAAGACGGAAACCGATCACCGTCAAGAAGAGGAACGCGGTCAATGCTACACCCAACAGGGTAGAAGAGAGTGGCGAGGTGGCTGCAGCTGGATATGCCTGGGTGACCGGAGTGAGTGAAGGTAACAGGAGGCAGACAGACGACCAACCACGACTATCCACCAGGCTGCAACTACATATGCTGCCGCCGATGCAATAAGGATGCCAAACTGATAACCTTCTGCCTCATTTGCGAGCTCTTTTCCAACCTGACCGACTTTCTGCGCGAAGAGCAGGCTAGAGAGACCCTCCATGGCCACGTAAATTGGTCCAGAGAATGTTAGGAATTTCCCCCACCAAGCGACTGCGGTGGCCAGTGCTGGGTGGACAGATTGGGAGAAGGCATTGAAGGACACCAGCAGGAGGAAAGAATGCATGGGAACCTGCATGACCGAGAGTAGCTGGGAACCCCAGAGAAGGATGAGTGTGCCATGAATAAACCCATGCGCGGAAAGAAGAAGCGACAGCAGAAGGAAGGCAGGGGTGGAGAGCGTTGCAAGGGTCAAAGGAAGATAAAGTAGTATCTGCAGCACGGTGGACAACCTCGAAGGACGGATGAGGTCGGGGACGGAGGACGGAGGAAATGCACGTACCTGGCCGTGTTGGACAACGCACTCCACAGTATCCAAGGACTCATCCCGCTCGTCGATGAGTTCCGGGCTCTCGTTCACTCACAGATCTGGCCACGCGCGTGTCGTTGGCGTTGTTGACGTTGCAACTCGCGTTCAAGTTGCCGTACCGAGTCACATGCTCACTACACAGCAACTTACGACAACAAAGCATAAACATAAAATAACTACACGACCTAAATCGACAGTTGTGATGCGGTATCTCTGGGCTGTGTGGGTTTCAGCGTGTTCCTCAGGCTCGGGCTGAGAAGACCCTTCGCAGCAGCAAATTCCGTTCCACGGTTAAGGGCAGCAGGGTCAGACGGTGAGACATAGAACCTGTCGACGATAGGTATCTGTAAAACATTCATCTTCGGAGTGATCACGACCATGTTGTTGGTTCGTATTTCCATCCAGTCAGCTGGAGCAAACGTTGAGTCTGAATAGTCATGTCAGCATTCATTTGCGCACCTTTCTCAAAGGTTAGCGGTTCGCTGGCAATCTGAGAAGGAGATCAGGAGACGTGAAACATGAAACGTAAATCATGGGAACCAACCATGATGATGTTTTCTCGTTTGTCCGCTTTGGTCATTTTGTAGTGGCCGCCTTGCAAGTACTCGCTAAAGGTCGTGCCGGAGGAAAACCACTGTAAACGTGCTCAGGTCATGTGAGGGTCACTCTAGAGACCTCCTTTACCAGTGAAGCAGCTTCATCTTGACGAGACGAGATATATCGGGTCGCAACGACACTCTCACCGTCGGTAACACAAAAATTCATCAGACTAGGCTGAGTATAGGTTTAGCTCGGTGTGCATCGGTCGCGGGAGGACCATACTTCGGTTATTCCCGCAAGATTGGCGTAGTTGTTGAGAGCAGCAATGGTGTCCAACATCGCTCGTTGCAGTGTTTGATGAGTGAATGATTTTGCTTTCGCATCGGGCAGCTGAGAACAATCAGGGACTATTTGGGACTGGCTAGCTAGTAAAGGATACTCACCTTGGACAGAAACAAGGCAAATGCCCACTCCGAATCTACGATCGTTTAGCAAGCAGGTTCCCATGCCACAAGGATGAACAACGTACCAGTGTTTCCCTGCACTACATTAAATGTCTCATCCGATAGGCCTGCTTGTAATTTCCGTTTGATCAGATGGAATTCCGCTATCCCACCGTTATGCATGAACTAGGGGTTTTTTAACCACTATGAGTAGTGTTCTCGCGATCAGATCACGGTAACGCTCACCATGATGTTTCCGAAAACGAAGGGGTGGCAATTGTCCAGTGATAGGGAGCCCTCGGTCGTCGCTCTCACGTGGGCACTGGATACATCAGAGTCCGAGAAAGGTACAGGTATCTTTAGTATCTACGCACAACACGAGGGGAGACTTGATCTTCTCTGCCAATCGTGTCAGATTGGCATTGTTCCAAGCCTGTTTTGGTGTCAGTCAGTCGAGATTCGAAGGCTTAGTGAACAAAGTTACTGGTGTCACAGAAGTGAATATGCAAGGTTGGCTTCCAAGTTCTTCGTCATGGACGGTGTCATACCAGCCTGCAACAGGAACACTGAGCGGGGTGTCACTGTGCAGTGATGACCGTGTCGAAACGCACCGACGCCGAAACCGTCTCCGTTTATGGGCCTCCGATGGTCCAAGCGTAGTCTCGAATCGAATGCTTGGTTTATGATAGAGTGGCAAGGGCGTGTCAACAGCTACGAATGTTCGGAGCTGTTCGGATGCGAGTTGCAACAAGGATGCTCACGTGCGACAATTGAACAGGCGACGTGCCCTTGTAAATCACGAATCGACACATGGATGAAAGATAAGTATCTCAAGACAGGAAGTGTTGGTCAAGAAACAAGAAATGAGAATGATGGCATTTTCGTGTCGTGTGTTGTAAATGTTGCACAACTATCATGCCAAATTACGTCTTGCTGCTGCACATCCGGAGATATCGGTAATTGGATTCCATGCGGATCTACAAGTACAAGCTTTACACATATTCTGCCTTTCATCACCTGAATTCAGCAGGCCTCTGCGCAGGATCCCCACCCGCCTCATCATATACGAGTCCGGCCACGCGGAGGGCAAGATCTGTGCGATCAAATACGTCTTTGACACTTGGTCCAGAACGGATCTCTTACCGACTGCCTGGTCCGTCCCTCCTGCTTCCGCGTATACCCTGACCACATCCTCCGTACCACTCGGTCGAACGAACGAACGACCACCCAACTTTTGCACAAGCTGATCGATTGTTGCTTGAAGACCGAGGGGTCGCACCAAGCGGCGCTCCGCATCCTCCGTGACAAAGGCATTCCTGTCTCCCACTTTGACTTTAACCAGTCGATTTGGAAGATCCGAGTACAACTTGTCCCATGCTTCCACAGTGTACGACATGCGGTAGAGGGCAGCCTCGACGAGGAGCATGTCAGAAAGTGCATCGCCAACAGTCTGGTTGATGACATCAATCACGTCTTTCAGACAATCGAGTGCGGTCGCTTGCGTAGCCGTAGTTGTTTCGTGTGAGGCAATCCTACGTTGAGCAGACGACGAGAACACGACAGTTCCATGGCCGTTGGCTTCAAAGTACACTCCAATGTCGTATCTTTCAGCCGCGGCGTGATGTAAATGCTTGACCCCAGTTGGCACACATGTCACAGGAAGCCTCTGCGTGGAGTTGGATTTCAAGCGGCTTCACTGCAACGTAGTCTCGTACCTCTGACAAGTATTTAGTGGAACTTCCGTTTGCGTACGCCGTCTGGACGACACCGACTTTGATCTTCTCTTTGGTATCTTCGAGACCAGCGTCCTTGACAAGTTTGACAATAAAGCTGGCCACCAACGTGGTGATCTTGTCCCCATCGAGCATGTGAAACTTTCCACCATCGTCCAAGTAGTAATAGATCAGGCGATCAGCATCACCATCCACACTACATCCGCGCTCCCCAGGTTTCAAGTGCGACGCAAGCGATGGTGGTAACTTTTGGTTAACCTTCACGTAGTCGGCACCGCAGTCCTGGTTAAGTTTGTCCGCATTCTCGATGGACGTGTTTTTCAACTCGAGAGTCAGAGACTTTCCAAGGAAGTCATTGAGCGTTTTCGCAGCAGGAGCACCAACGCCGTTTGCACAATCTACCAACAGGTGGGCCGAGGTATTTCTGCCTGCCTGTAGGATAAGTTAGCCATATCGGGTGCACATGATCAAGGGCAGAGACGGACGAGAAGTTTCTTAAAGGCACTGCTGAGCTTGACATAGTAACTTTCGATTAATTTGTTCACGTTCCACTCTTGCGTCGTGGTATTGATGGTGTCTACCAAGTAGTGCAGGATAGGCGTCGTAGTAATACCGGCATCCGTGGCGACGGCACCCATAGCAGCGAGGCCCTTACGGAGTGCTGAAACGAGCTTTGGACCAGACGCGCGCGTGTCGCGCGCATATACGACTTTGGCTGGTGTGTCCAGTGGTATTTGCTTGGATTGAACAAAGTTCCCGAGAATCGCGAGAAACGCATCGGGTGATGACGCGTTTGCGAAATCGGTGGCATGCGATTCCCAAGAGGTATCTAACATTTCACCGCGAGGGTCAACGAGCTTGACACCATTGTCCTGCGCGAGGGCTGAGATTGAGGAATATCAACACGGTCGAAAGAAGGATTAGACGTACTTCCGCTGGGTTGTGCGAAGCAGTGATCATCACGCCGATGATCTTACCATCGCACGACATGCTCCTCAAAGCAGCTAGAATCCCAACCTTGAAGAGAACGGATTCGAGCGTGTTCCCCCTAGATTTCGTTTCAATGAGATCTAAGTGAGGAGATAGCTACCTTGCACTTACAAGGTTCTGAAACCCGCTGTCCCATATGAAAACTTTTCACCTTTTCTTAACGGATATTCCTCCAATCCCCTTCTCAGCTCGCGTTCGAAATCAGGAAGTGCAGGCATTTGTAAGGTAAAGACGAACGATTGAATCTCTGAATCCGAGTCAGTATCTATCGTTCACGTGATTTGCGAACCACACACTGCGGCTGTGATGTAATCCAGGGTACGCCCAACTACGATGCCAGCCAAGTCAACTGCCCAGAATTTACTAGAAAAGGCGGACAAGAAGGCCAACTCGTCTACAGGGTGGTTTTCTTCGTCATCCACGAAATACGAGGAAGCTGGTGATCTCTATCAACAGGCCGCCAATGCCTTCAAACTTGACAAACTGTTCAGAGATGCAGGTGATGCATTCGCCAGGGAAGCCGAGTGCAGAGAAAAGTGCAAGGAAACGAACGATGCCGCAAACGCCTGGTGGAACGCCGCCAAGGCCTTCAAGCGAGGATACCCTGACTGTACATCTACCCTTACCCCTCACATGATTTTTAACACTGAATTCGCATCCGGCAGTGGCAATCCAAGCTCTGTCCCAGACAATCACCCATTTGACAAGCGCTGGTCGATTTCGACAAGCTGCGGATAGAGAGAAGGAGATAGGACAAATATATCAGCACGAGCTCCACAACATTCAGAGAGCTTGCGAGAGCCTTGAGCGAGCAGGGGACTGGTACTCTCAAGAGGATGCCACTGCGTTCGTAATCTCGTGTTTGAAATGAACATGTGCTGATGGATTGCAGTACCGCGAATGCATGCTACAAAGAGGCTGCGGACCTCCACGCTGAACTAGAGGATTATCCCCAAGCCATTCAGCGCTATGAGCAGGTCGCGGACCAGTCGCTCACATCTGCTATCACGAAGTTCAGCGTCAAGGAATACTGGCTAAAGGCGTCTCTCTGCGCGTTGGCTATGAAGGTGAGCCTGACTCACACAGCTGAGTTGTTTAACCAACGCCGTTTAGGACTCTGTCACTGCCAAACGAAACATACAAAAGTACATGTCACAGGACCCTACATTTGCATCTACACGGGAGTGCAAATTCGTCAACGCAATCATCGACGCTATCCAGTCCGACGATCAACAGGCGTTCACAGGGTGTGTTGTTGAATTTGACAAAGTCAGCAAGCTGGATAGTTGGAAGACGACGATCCTGCTCAAGATAAAGAATACTATCGAGGGGGAACCCACCATTCTCTAAGCCGTAGAACTTGGACGCTGTGGATGGAATTGACCATATTACTGTCACATATTAGTAGTTTGAATCCAAGTCGGAACCAATCTTTTTAATCAAGCTTTCAGCGCGCGACCATCCCCGACTCCCACGTACATGGCCCTCTTTCAGGACATTCATTCGCGCTGGACATGTATTCTATGATGGTAATGCTGTCTAAATTTGTGATCAAAATATGTTTCACGTCTCTTACTTTGCAGGAGTTTGAGAACAAATTGTACACCCACTGTTCTGAAGCTGTCTTCAGAGTCCAGACGTACTTCCGAAAATACCAATATCTTTCGTCTAACTCGATGTGGAGCGCTGGTTTTCTAGTGTATGAAAAGCCTATCTATCGGCTCGATGCGGCTCAGATAGAGCGGAGTCGGCAGGATAACGGTCTGCTGACTCAAGATGTCTTGTGCATTTATAATCCTCAAGACTAATGCCTTCACAGGGGTGCCGCCCAATCGATTACCTTCAACACGATGGGCCCTATCAACGGATGGCACAAAGGCGAACGTGCTATTCAGCGCAAGATGGGCTACGCCGACGCCATGACGCAGGCGTGGACGTGGATCGAGCCCGAGATGGCCGAAGAGCACCAAACATTCTACACCTCCCGCCTACCGTTCATCCCGGTCACGACGCTCGACGACAGACATCGCCCGTGGTCGTCTGTCCTCGCTGGGCCAGATGGCAGACCTGGATTCGCAACAAGCAAACATCTGGGCGAGCTCACACTCAACGCACACTTGTGGGAGGGGGATCCATTCCCTCAGAATGTCGCATCAGAGTCACCAAAGTCACGGTCGACGACGAGTCAGAGTGAGCCTGTGCTAATCGCAGGCATCGGCGTCGAGTTTTCGACTCGGCGACGGAACAAGTTTGCTGGATACATCGAGAGCATGGAGAACGAGGGACCCATCATCCACATACAATCTGCCGTGAACGAGGCCATCGGGTACGTTTCACTGGTGTTTTCGAGCCATTCGCAAGCTCAATGTTCGTCGTGTGATGGCGCATACATGATAGAAATTGCCCAAAGTACATCAACGTGCGAGACCTTGTGCCATTCCCAGACACACAGCCGCGTGTCGTCTATCGGCGTCTTGAATTGTCTCCTGATGAGCGGTTACCGGATGACGTCATATCTTTCATCCACGAGTCCGACACGCTTTTCCTGGGGACCTACTACGAGGCAGGGGAAGACGGGGAACGTTTTCCCTCTCATGTTGGTATGAACCAGCGTGCTGGTAAACCTGGCTTCGCTCGTGTTCGTCCTAGCGACGGTCGGACGCTCGTGATCCCAGATTACTCCGGTATGTCGGCCATCCGGTATTCTTAGACAAATTCTCACTCGTCGTCGTCGAAGGTAATCGGTTGTTGTCGTCCCTCGGAAATATCGAGGCCACCCCGCTTGCTGGGGTGACATTTGTTTCGTTTATGACTGGCTCTGTCCTCTACCTCACAGGCGAGGCACATAATCTTCTTGGACCTGACGCGCAGCGACTCATGCCTCGCGTCAATGCATTGACAACAATCCACATAACTGGTTATATCTTTGTTGAAGACGCCCTGCCCGTCCGCCAGAGATCAGGCACGCAAGTCCAACGGAGTCCGTACTCCCCACCCATCCGCCTCCTCGCAGAAGAGACGACATCAACATACTTCGTCGACGATCTCCAGGAAAAACCCAAGGTGACACTGGCGCGCATAGAGATGCATGCGCACGACGTTGCGACATTCATGTTCGAGTCGCCCACGCATGTCGACATTGTGCCAGGACAGGCGGCCGTTCTGGACTTCAAATCGTTCGTTGGTGCGCTGACCTATCAGCACATGGCGCCTACGAATCCGACGAGTGTCAACGACGACCGGATACGCACGTGGACTGTATCCGGGTCGAGTCGATGGGCTTCTGGTGGTTCGTCATCTTCTGCTGAAAGCACGGACGCCGGCCCTGTCTCCTTTGCACTCACCATGCGACACAAACCAGGAGGGGCGGTGACCAGTGCTCTCTTCGCAGTCGCACACAAGCTTTCCGAGCTTCGTCCGGAGCTTCTAGAGGACACGCGGTCGTTGCAACTCAGCGTGCCTCTCGTCGGCATTACCGGAGACTTCACGTTGCCCACGAACGCGTCTTCCATCGAAGGTCCGACCGCACAGCCAACCACGGGTCCCACGCGCGATGATGGGACCGGGACTGGGAGGCGGAAGTGGCTGTGGATTGCGGGTGGGATCGGGGTGACGCCGTTCCTTGCCATGTTGGCCGGAATGCGGGAAAAGATCTTGAAGAAGGGAAAAGGAGCGGACGATGCGGACGACATCGTCCTCGTTCTGTCCACGCGCGAGCCTGACGTGCTGCTGCCGCTTCTTCTGCGCACCTTGGAATGCACGGACGAACATGACTGTCAAGAAGGACAAGATCATCGAAGTACGCTTTCGATCCACGTCTTCAATTCTCGGTCGCCTGCATCTTCGTCGTCTTCGTGGGTGGATGGAGCGCACGATCGGACGACGGAGCTAGACGTCGAGGTGACCGAGCACACAGGGCGACTGACTGAGGGTGCGTTGCGTGATTTGGACATTGCAGACACGCGAGAACGACAGGTGTACTTGTGTGGACCGGAGGGCTTTGAGCGAACCGTGCTGTCCGCGTTGAAAGAGATCATGGGAGTAGATTCGCGGGACGTCCGACGGGAGCAATTTGCTTATTGATGTCCGGGTATGCATTTGATTTTTGAAGTATGCGATTTATTCTAGCGGCGTCAGCTGGGAATAGTATGTACTAGTCTGATTACTATGACCTTCTTGTGAGGAAGTCTATCATGTGGATCTGTTTTTGGTCCAAAGATCTCAGATTCAGTATTTGGAAGTTAAAATTTAATTTTAATAAAATTGGAAAATAAACTGATCCTAACATTATTGTTAATTTATTATCAGGTTTTAAGACTATACTAGTAGTCAGACCCTCAACATAAATACAGCCAGACCTTCGATTGTTTTCATTTGCCTTTAGCAACATTGCAGTCTGATTCAATGATGTTATCTTCAAGAAGGAATGAGTCTAATTATAATCTGATTACTAGAGCCAATTTGCACAGGCCATGTATCCTGTCATGTGTGGGTATGTCTGAGTCTGAGTCACAGGCCCAGGGGTACTATGACTCCAAGTCAAAACCCTCCTCTACAGGAGTCGGGGATATATCTGTTCCGCTTGGCAATGTCATAAGTGACATTACATAATCAAGGACTCCTACTAGTAACTACAACAAAAAATAATATATACCATTGTGCATTCCAATAGTAGGGTAACTAGGGTTCCAACTCTGACCGTCAGAATTGGAACCAAGGTTGGAACACTACTGCCCAACCTTCCTCTTCACAATCATTATGTCAAGTGGTTCTCACAAGAGGCATTGCCCGATGCTACATGTATAAACATTCCATTAGTATAAAATTCAAAATTTATTAATCTATAGACAAGCAGCTTGGGATAGCCTTGCACAATCTTTCATACCTAACTGCTGTGTGATATTGTGACACAGACCTTGTGTTACGCCTTCACGTGAGCTGTTCTGGACATGGTCTACCTCACATTTGACGGACACCAAGAACCAGGGAGCCCTCGATTTCTCACCCTGGAGTCACCCATGATACAATATATTTGAATACTTATTTAAATATTTTATGTATTTTCCAAATGTAGATATATCTGTGGTTTTTAAACTATCACACTATGTTACAGGCTAAATGCCTGATTTGGTGACTGGTTGGTCTCTCAACTTGACAAAAACAGTACAGGAAATGGGTCCAATTAACATTGTTACAGGCTGTTACATGGTGTAATACTAGTTTATCTAATACTAACATGTCACAATAAGACACAGCATTCACCAGTAAAAATTATGCAATACTACTGTCCCATGTTGTTTAATATTTATGGATTAGAAAAATTTGTACTAATTAGATTCTGTTACTACTAGCATGTTCTTATGTGTAGGCATCTGGCAATGCCTCTTGTGTCTGGCTATGCAACTAGGGGATCCAACTTGAACACCAGTTACACCACCATGACTGAGAGCCTGGGTGGATCTAAAAATGGTGATTGTAGTACTCTCTTCAAGTTATATCAAGCACATGGGTTACTGACACTCCATACTTAGCAGTGACAGGGCTAATCAACAGCATTGGGCAAGCCCAAAGTACTAGTAGTAGCTGGCAGCACTGGAGTTCTTCAATGGATAAGTTTTAATTTAACTTCATCATGAAGAAGTTATTACCCAGGCTAACTACATATAAACCTCAGCAGGGCACGTTAGTAGGCCTTGCCAGTGCCATGTTAGGCAACAATCAAATGCAAATATTGCAAAGTGATAGAATTGACAGGCTGGTTGACATCATAGAAACTCAGAGGTGAAATATTGATGCCATGGAGACCCAGAGCCTGAGGTGGGCCAGGTGGCTCAATCTCATGGAGACTCAGAGGCAGTTCAATGCCATGGAGACTCAGAGGCGGCTCAATGCCATGGACATCCAGAGCCTGAAAAGGATTAATGCCATGGACACCCAGACTCAGAGGAGGATTGATAGGATTGAGATGTGGGTTGAGAGTCTTAAGACACAGGTCAAGAGGGTTGAGCATCAGCCTGAGGTTGATGAACCTGGGCTTATCCAAGTCTGAGTTGGCAGAGTCATTGCACGCACACTGGTATGGGCATCACTCAAAAGTGTTGTAAAATATTCAAGTTTTAGACTGTTCAAGTTTAAGTTGTCAGATTGTCACAGTATTCAAGTTTATACTACTGTACTTAGTTCTAGCCCAATATTTTGAATAACTATGTACTAAATTGATTGAATTAAAGATACTTATGTCGGAAAATTGCCACGCGCCCGGGGCGTGCAAACTTTTCCGTGAGCGCACGTGAGCGGCCCCTGTCAGTCACTGTCGACTGCTTGCCTGCACGTGAACCACGCAGATTTGATCGCGTTTAAGGGGGATGTGATCCCTCTCTCTGACTTGGGTAGCACCGCGCGTCGCCGGCAGAAACCTTGTTTGTCTGGTTGAGCGTGAGCTAGAAAAATCTAAAGTCAATGCATTGCAACTTGAAGTACATATATAATTACATAGTAAAACATCAGATGAACATGAGGAGAGCAACATTAATATTGTTGGTGACGCACGTAAACGTAGTTGTTTAAATTAAGCATACATGAAAGAACAAAAAGTTGGACTTGGAAGCGGATATAGGACCGTACATTTTATCAGGAACAGTGTACACCACCATGACGACCCGAACCATCAGACTTTACAGACAGTCACCGGATGAGTTGAAGAAAGGGAATACATCAGGGGAACTGTGACAAATAGATATAGTCATATAACTCCTTATCAAAAATAACTTTCATTGTCCTTCATATCACTATTGCAACACACTAGCTCAACCATTATTTTCTTTGAGTGGGTTGACAAAAATTACAAGAACATTCCTCAAATATACTTGGGATCCAATTTATCATATTTTAGGTGGTTGTCAAGGACATGATTGAGATATCCAATGACAAAACTTATCTCAATCATACTAATTAAAACATCTCCCAATTCTGGGTCTGGTTTCAATCAGTATCATGCAGAGGGTAGTTACAATGGACAAAGCTATGACATAGGTTGACATCAGAGTCATAGCTTTGTACATTGTAGCTACTCTCTGCAATGATATTGATTGCCACATCTCTCAATTTGGGTCCAGTT
>JBBPNU010000105.1:0-28568 GCA_038091055.1 Leccinum angustisporum
GGCACGCCCCCCCCGGGCGTGGCCGGGGGTCGACGCGGGGGCCGCCCGCGGCGGCGGCGGGGGGGGGGGCGATCGGCCCAAAGGAGCCGAGGTCTCATAAGAATGACGTGTTTTCGTGGTTGGACTCGATTTCATGGTTCGTTTGGCTGTATCCATAGCAAGTAGTCCTGTTTTCAATTGACGTCCATGTCGTCTTTCCCTGAAATTCCATCCCATCCCTGTAATGTGGAGTTGGCAGAACAGTTTTTCGTACCTTTCCGAGGACAACTCATTACACCTGTTTGCAAATTGGATTTGCAAACAGCTGTAATATGAACTAGTCAATATGAACACATTATTTCATTGCGTCAATGTGCATCCGTAGAACTGACGTTTGCACGTTCAACACATGGGCGGGAGGAAAAAAGTTGATCAATGCGCAAGGCACATTGACACAACACAATGCAATGCCGACGTGACCGGAACCTTGTTTTTTTCTCTGTGTTGCAGCATGTACTAAATTTTCCTTTTAATTACTTCTGATTGCAGATTTGAACGATTGATGATTAGATGGGCACTTTGTGCTTGTCCTTGTGGGCCATATGGTATGTGTTGGTCGCGATTCGTGGTTCGTGTTGTGAAGGAGATTCGTGGAGAAGGGTTCAGAGAAAGGGGACCCGGGTCTATCTGACGAGTCAAAGAGAGCGATGGAGAGCTGGACATAGAGAGATCTACACTCGAGTGCCAGACAGGGTATGTAATAAGTACGGCGGCGGCGCCGAGGGGATCCAGGAGATTCCCGTAACCCGTTGACGACGACGAAGTTCTCGCAATCATAATAACGCTCGTCATCATCTCTGTCGTTCATTTCCTTTCTCATTCTAACCTTTTTGCGACAGTTTTTCACTTCGTCCATTGCATGGTTGCCAAGCCCTTTTTTGTACTCTAAGGTTCCAATGTCACAGGCGTGCGTCACTGTGTGTACGAGTATAGTATGTTCGTCACATCGTCATATGACCTCGGGTTTTAATGAACACACATGGCCCGAACATGGGATCCTTCTTGTCCCCTTTCGTCTGCTTTGTTCAACATCTTTTTTTGTCCGGGAGCCTCATGCTGTACTTGGCTGGTACGATTATTCGTGGGCTCGTTAATATCGGTGATATAATAATGATCTACCCAATTAGATGAGTTAAACGTTGCTTGACGTGTCAACGGACTCGCAGTCTGTCTCACATGGATATCTAATACAACACCACCATACTATGTCAGTATTACCAAACCCGGGGAACCGGGACCGGTCTTTGTCGTCATAGTTTTAGTAACGGTAAGTATGTTCGGATGTTGAAACGTTCAAGCGTTCAGACGTTGACATTCCGGAGGTTGCGTCAGTCAACAGACGTCAGTTGTGTTTCATTTTGTGTCGCGCTGCGTATTGTCTAAGATGTCTCAAGATGTAGGCTTCATTGCGTCATGGTTCAGATAAACGAACATGTATGTGCTTTTTTCTTTGGTCCGGTGGCCACCGGTTACTTGGTTCCGCGGATGCTGACGGGCTCAACTCATGTGCTGGCCGCAACTTGGTGGCCGACGATGATGACGAAGGCTGGCATATGATACAATCAAGTTGATACAGATGCTGTCAAGCGCCATCCTGCCACTGCTGAGCCGCTCGTCCAAATGCGGTCAAGATTCTGGCCCGGCCGAGGAGTTTTTGGGGTGTTGAACCCGACTCCAACATTGTGGGCGTGTTGTGTGCGCAGTCGCTTCATTTTCGGACCATCGTTGACGACATATCGGCATCTACATCAGCTTCGACTAACGGTCTTAGGGTTCGTTGTTCCGAACGGGTACCACCGGACACAACCATGATAAACTGGTCCGAACTGGTCATTTCGCCTCCTCGTTCGCTTCCACCCTTTTGCCTCTCGGCCTCCTTGGATCGTCGAATCTCGGACTATGCCATGTTAACGTTATGCATATACAGTAAGTCACTAGACTATGTATATCATACAGTTAGTTTCTAATACAGATCGGAGCCAGCCCGAGGGACTCGGAGTTCGCGTTATGAATGTCGGTGATCGATGATGGGTGGCACAGGCACGACTTAACTTACATTGTTACAGTGCTCGCACTGTCTTGCACTGGTTGGCCGTAAAGACAAAAAAAGGGAAATCGAACTGTACATGCAGTGCCGCCATGCCATGCCCGTGGCTGAAACTTTCAAAGGCGCTGATCGATAGTGTGATAGATTCGTTGAGTCGTTGACTGGATGACCCGAAACTCAAAAAACGACTGCATGTAAAGTGGCGGCACTCAATTATTCCTTTTTTCATTCCTTTTTGTTCAGTTCTTCTTGAAGTTCTTCTTCTTCTCCATTCTTTAAAAATAGAGTTGGATTGAGTTGAGTTAATGGCGATGCAGCCAGAAGTTCAAGGTAGGCGCCGCGTCATATCATATCAACACCGAGCTGAGCCGAACCGAGCGCGGTGGCGGTGATCGGTGGAGCACTGAATCCCTTCCTTTTCTCCATTAGATCCATGACGACCCCAACGTACAGCTTTTCGGGATTTCGAAACCAATGCCCTCGGAACGGGTCGAACGAGATCAACGAGGTAAACGAGGGAGCGAAAAGTGGCTGGCTGGCCAGCTGGCATGACACGTTGGCTTGGCTAGCTGTGCTTCTCCAACTCCATGTGAAGATGTGAAAAACTTCCAAAGGAGGGGGATCTCCCGTTCGCTCGGATAGGGATTAGGATTCAGATAAAAAAAAGCAAAGACATGATGGATGATGGATGATGGCACGATGGTGCTGCGTTCCTGAACGTACTTACATAGATACAACGGGTTCGGTCATGTCCTCACCCCGCTCGGAGTGCTAATCAAGTCTCAAATAACCAAGCTGTTCTTGTGAATCTGAATCTCAGTGACCTGATGGCGGTGGCGGCACAATTTGTGCTGTATATATATATATAGACCAAGGAGGAAGGAAGAGAGTGAAGAAGGGGTGAAAAAAAAGAGAACACAAAAGGCTTTAATGAAATGACGAGAGGTCTTACGCTCGAGTGACAGCTCGTCGGAGATGCGTTAGTGTACATAGAACGAAATGGGCAATACCTATCGTGTGTGTGGGGGGTGGCGGGAAAATAAGGACAATGAAGGATAAAGGGCTTTTGCATTGTTTCAGATTCTTCGCAGCGGGTACCCGGGATTGTGTGACTAACGAACAGGATGGAGTAGACACGTAAATATGAATGGCAGAGGCATGGTGGAGACAACGCGGAGCCGCTGCGGACAAAGGAGAAGTGAGAGGGATGAAGAGACACGTTGTGGAGAGAGGAGAGGGCGTAATGAAAGTTGGAGGGGCTGTGAATATTTGTGCAGGGATAGGGAAAATGGATCCGTGGATTCATGCTGAGTCAGCAGAGGAATCTGAGTTCAAGACCGGCACAGCCGAGGATGCCGATCGCTGAGAGAGGGACCCGTGTCAGTTGGACAGGCAACATTACCCGTTTGAGTTAGATAGATGGGTGCCGTACGTTATCTGGACGAAAGTGACAGGTTCGGACCAAGGGACGGGGTCGTGCCAGAGATGCGGGTAGATGTGACGCCTCGAAAGGCTATCGTGGGTCGTGACCAAGCAAGGGGGGTGAAATAGCGCCCACGAAGGAGGCTGTTTCTCTACAGACGAGCTTCGAGCGATGTGACCGTAGGGTCCTTCTCCCTCTTTCCTTTTCGGGTATACATCAACTTTTGGTCAGGTGCCTTTTCGCCCGCCATCACTGTGACGCCACAACACGCATCCTCACCCCGTCGGAATTTTCATGCTTTCTAGTCCGATAACGGAACTTCTCGCCCGGTGGCCAGCTGCCACTTTAGAATCACATAAAAGCGTCCTCTCCTCCTTCCTCTCTCTCCATTCGTCGCCGCGTCTCTTTCCTGCGCTTGTTTACTCGCACTAGCAACTCACACTCGCCACTGCCACTCTATCCAAATCCAAATCCTATTCCAGATGCATTCCGCTGCTACCACTGCTGCTTCGTCCTCCTCCGCCTCCGCTGCCTCACCTCGGCACACATCATCCTCCATCCCGGTCTCGATGCGTCACGGTCACGATGACTCCATCCTCGTGAACGCAAACGCTCCCCAATGCTGTCATTGCGGCTGGCGCGGTGCCCATTCACCCAGCTGCCCATTCCGTTGAGCATCATCATCATATCCATCGTCACGATTCATCTCTATTTATCCTTCGTGAGTCTCCCAAGTCATCTCTGTCATCGTGTCCGAGTATCCTAACGCGTCTGCAGACGTCCCCTGCCCCATGTCGTCAATCAATTTATCGTCGCTCGCAATCTGTTTTTTCCTCGCATTGTATCACATACGACCCCGTGCATATGCGCACGCTAGTTCGAGAAGGTCGACTTTCCTGTTACGAAAGCACCTTCTCCCAACCCATGGACACCCCCATCCTCGCAGTTGTACGATCATCGGTTAGCCTTGTTAATCATCCTTATTGTTGTTGTTGTTGTCGTTGCGCGGTGGACTTGACGTCGTCTTTTGTTTTGTGTGGAGTACTGGTACTGCGGGGTTTGTCACACCATCGCGTCATCCGTCCATCGTCGGTTGCTATGCAGGAGAGGGGCTAGCACAAGCGTTTGTTGTCGTTGTTCCCCGCCGATTATCATTAGTAGACTTCACACACGCTCTGCATTGTACATCTTATAATCGTCCACCCGCAATCCGATCCCACTCTTTCGCTATTTTCATATCCATCCTTTATTTGAATCAACATCATATCGACGTCCTCGGAGGAACTGAGCAATGACTTCATCGAGACGGACATAAATTCAACCCCCGACGCCCACAACTTGATAAAATAGGGCTAAAGAAATTACATCCGGCCCGCCGTAACGCTGTCACGCGTTGTTGTTTTATCATTTTCCCCATCTCGGACTCTGATCATCAGCCAAGCCCCGACGACCCAACTGAGATTCGGAAGTTAAGCTGTGGGGAAAGCGGATATCTAACCAACATAATCAGCCACCGCATCATCATATCAGCAATTTAGACGTCACCCCTGACGCGTTGGATCCGCGAAAAATAATACATATGAATAGTTAAATATATATATTGTAATAATAAAGTGAATTTACCCAAACAGTCACCAGAGCGTTGATCGCCCGAGGTCCCGACCCGATATATGTGTGTTGGCGAGACATCTAGCCCCGGTGGTATATGTGTGTATAGACAAAATTTCGCATGTAGAACGGGGAACGGGGGACATATGAACCGTCATCGGCATCAACTCATGGAATCTCCGACCGGGGGTTATAATTGAACAACTTCGCTCGGATGGCGATGGCGGACACTTCAACGCTTTGGCAATGCCAGCATGGCATGTTTGATATCCTCACGTTCGGTGAGTCCGTGTGGCAGGTTGGTTCCAGCAATCTCCTTCGTCTTCCCTTTCATACGCGCGCGCGTGGTAGGTGTGCGTGTAGGACATGCACACGTCCGCGAGGTCCGATCGCCAGAAGCCCTGATGAAGACGTCGAAACCTCCATGGACGGACGGAGCTGGAGTGCAGAATTAATGACATGACGCAGCATGCATGGCACGATTCAGAGTCTCACTCTCCGCTCTCCAAATTCTACATACAGCAACTTCTTCTGCGTGTACGTCCCGTCCCACGGGTCTTGCCCGGTCTTCCCTTACCCCTACATGATGTACCCTTCCGGGGCCTTCCCCGCCTCCCTATCATGCGGTGCTTCCACGCGACGCTCGGACGTTTCACGAGATGAATGTCAGACGTTACTTTAGTAAGCGGAGGAAAACGAATGCAACGACTGCGCAATGAAAGATACCCCGGCCTCCGGTAAATCCTTTTTAGGTCTTGAGTTGAGTCACGCCAAAAACGGGTAAGATCACATTTGTGAGTTGACAGGCCCGTCATGGGGGGTCGGCTACCCTACGTGGTTGCATGGTACATGTAGCATCATCGTTCGACAAGCTGTCGCCATCATATCATGGGCTGCGAACGACTTGCTTGTTCTGGCGGCGTCGGCGTCCCAATATTTGCAATGACTGTGGCGGTCCTCTCACTCACTCATTCTCACTCTTATCACTTTCTCCCGCTCGTCAGCAAAACCCTCAAGCCTGGGTTAGCAACGGGACTTCTGCAGATCAAATCAACATCAACATCACACACGCCATGACTTGGAGCATCGACGATCTCTCGTCGCCCGTGCCCGCACATTCGGATGACCTCCTGGTCAATTTCCCACAGGAGCACGTCCTCCTCCTGACCCTAAACCGCCCCCGGCAGCTCAATTCTGTCTCTCCCCGGCTCAGACACGACCTAGCGTCCATCTTGAAGTGGTTTGATGACGAGCCGAGTCTCTGGTAGGTCACTCTTCCCCTCCGCACGATATGCCACGTTTCGATGTCCATCATGATTCTTGCCGACACCCTAAAGGGTCGTGATCCTCACCGGCCAAGGTCGCGCCTTTTGCGCTGGCGCCGACTTGAAAGTGTAAGTTCTCCCAACCTTAACCCTAACCTCGTTTGTGCACCGCTAGCCTTCCCCCCGTTCTCCCCATATCTATAATAATTTATCATAATATTCGTTTATTTACGTGTTCTCTCTTTTGACGCACGCGAACGTTTTCGACGACAGATGGCTCGAGTCCCAGACGGACGGTAGCGCGAACGAACAAGAAGACGCCGCCTCATCCCTGCACGGGTTCGCGGCCATCTCGCGCCGGCACACGTCGTACAAGCCTATGATCGCTGCCGTGAACGGGTCCGCGTACGGAGGTGGCGTGGAGATCTTGCTCAACTGCGATCTCGTCGTCGCGAGTGACGACGCGGTGTTTGCGCTGCCCGAGGTGAAGCGGGGGGTGTTGGCGTCGCAGGGAGGTGCGTGTCTTCTCTGCGTCTGTTGTTGTGTGTCTGTGTTGCTAGGATGTTTCATTTCGTTTCCAAAAAAATTGCGCTTTCGCTTCGCATGTTCCAACTTCGGTTCAGGTTTAAGCCCTCTTTTTTTTTTTTTTGGGAAAATGAAATTCGACGCAAAGGAGCTGCCCGCAGTCAAGTTGTTAGCTTTCCCCCTTCTTTTCGTTCGTTTCCTCGTTCTGTATTTAGTCTAGGTATGATGGAAGCGAACAAACCCGCTGACGAGAAACCTCATTTTCTTTCTGCCGCAGTAATTCCTAGGCTAGCGAAGACGACCGGCCATCAGGTATGATACCCGCTCTTGAGGGTTGTCCGAGCCAGACTGAAAGCCGACGACATGGTTCGGTAATAGCTCGCTTCGGAGATGTTGTTCTTGGGAAACCCCGTCACCGCCGTTGAAGCCAGAGACCGCTTTCGATTGTGAGTTCCATTTCTCACACTAACTGTTTTCATTCAGATTCCGGTACTCTTGTCCTTTTTATATTCGTGGCTCATTTTGCTGGGTTCCCGGTTTCCAACAGCGTTAACATCGTCGTGGAAAAATCAAAAGTTTTACCTGCTGCGCTCGAGGTCGCACGCCAGATCGTGTCAAATTCACCAGATTCCGTGCAGAGTTCGAAAGAGGGTTTGATTCTGGCGCAGAAGCATCATTTCGAGGAGGCGGTACGGACTCACGCGTTGAGCACCACGAGCAAGCGGTTGTACAATGGGGAAAATATCAAGGCACGTCGGTCTCTTGTCTCCTGTGGAGCAATACCTTTTTTTGAGTTGGCCGATGCGGCTTGTCGAGCACGTTGCATTTTTTTTTTGTCAATTGGCAATTCGTATTTCTTGTTCCTCGTTCTTTTTTCCGTGTTATGACTCATCTTGCTTTGTTCCAGGAGGGTCTGGTTGCATTTTCGGAGGTATGAGTCATCTACACGTGGCTTCCTGTCTGCCTGGCGCTGAACTGTGTTTCTTTGTGCTGCTGTTCGTTTTTCTCCGGTGGTGTTGGTTGTGGTGGGACAGAAACGTCGACCGGTGTGGAAGAACCCGTGCAAACTCTGATGAGGGGTCCCCGAGTCGCACGTTTGACATTTTCTGTTCTGTTCCGCCCTTCCTGTGTCATCCTTGACTTGGCATCGCCATTAACCGGCGAGGACGGTCGTACGTGAGAATGGCGATTGTCAAATAATGGAAACGGACGCCGGTTTGCAATGCCTCGAGTCGGTGTTTTCGGACGTGTGTCGGGATCGGGTACATTTCGGCTTCGACTTTGATCGTGGGATTGCGAGGAGTCGAGTCGGAAGAACAAATGGAGGGACGAATAGATGCGTGTATGTAAATGTAATTGGATGTGACGATGCCTTGGTAGGCCTTTTTTCAGTTTTTGTCACATTGTTCATTGTCTTGGGCAGCTTGGCATCGCTACCATGCATCCAGCGGCACTTTCTAGATGGCACATTGCGCCGCATCACGCCCAGTTCCGCAAGCCACTGATCCTGAGAACTTGGCGCGCACGGCGCGGACCAAGGCGTAGAGGTCGTTCTCATCTTGTACTTAGGTGGGCCAAGCTAGCGACGCGGGGCGCAGTCCCCGCCCCATAAACAGTACTTTACCTGCACGGTGCTTCGGGTTTGGTGAGTATGATCCGTGACACACTGCACTGTGCGCGTGATTCGGTGACATCATCGACGCGATGGACATATGGACATCGATTCGCTAGTACGTGTTGTTATGTCGACGTATTACTACTATTACGGCACTATAGAGTCTTCAAGGAGCTTGAGACAATGATCGAATTCGAATTCGATCGCTCAGTGGGGTCAGCTGGCAAAAATGCCGATTGGCTGCGTAGTGACGTCGAACTTCATTGACACAAGTAGTGTGCTGTTAACTTACAATAACGCCGCCCCACGAGGTCAAGTTGCCGGTCACGGTGTCATGTGTAGAGCGACTCGCAGTGCGAACAGCCCGGGGGTCTTGGGCTTGGTCGATTGACCATGAGCTACATAGCCTGAGGACTGCGCTGGGTCCCGCCAGATCCGAGTCCGTTGCCCTCGCCCCTCACCATCGGGCGCAAGGGGTTCCCGTTTACACATCTTGATGTACCTGCATGAACGCACACTAGGCTAATAATATGTACGTATACTATACCCACGTCCGACATCTACATCAACCTTTACACGTATACATAGACAAGTACATACATCAATGTTGATAAACATTGTACATACACCTACTGATCCGCCCAGCCCCCGCCCGTCATGTTAAGACACGTCAAGCCACATTACGCCAAGGTTCGGCAGTCGACGAGTCCAGGCCACCTTTGCACTTTGCACTTTGGGCAAAACTCTGACAGTCTTGCGAACAACGGAAACGGCTCTACCGATCTACCGGGAGTACCGGTCAGGTGTCATGCCTCGACTGACCTAACTTTGAAAACTTGAGCTCAATCGATTTGATCAGTCAGGCCTAGTCAGGGGTGGGTGGCTGAATGTGGCTATGGCCATGGGAATAGGTGGCGTAACTGGAAGAATGGATTAAACTGATAAACGACAATGCAAAACGAGCCCTACGGGTGCCCGAATGTGATCAACGAGGACCCACCTGCCACCTGGATTGAAGTTAGCCGGTCAGCCGGTTAAACTAAAACCCTAAATATGAAAACCCTAAACATGCGTGGTTCATACTGAAGAAAGAAGCCTCCTTGCTCGTCGCACCGAACGTGGAAGCAAGGCGTGAAGTGAAAAGAGCGATCGAAGAATGACGGATGTGGATGTATATGTATAGGCAGGGTCAAGGCACGAGGGCAACTGACATCGACAACGGACATCGACACACGAAGGATGCCAAGAACGCGAAGGGTACGGAGGGACACGGACATGGGGTGGACGTGGTGGACACGTCGTACAACGCCCACGCGTTCGCGTGCGCCAAAACGTCACTGATCTGATCGCAGTCAACCACGATCTCGTCGGATTCGCTTACTCGCAACGGCGATGAGGCCATTTATGACCGATGGCGATGTCGATGACGAGTTCATTAAAGGTTCAACGTCAGCCTCGGGTTCAGGTTCGACCCCAAACCCATTGCAAACCTACGATTGTAATGCAGGATCCGTTGTCCAGATCTACACCTGCGCGTGCGTGCTTGTCGTGACGTCGCCAAGATAGTTAGACGGCTAGTATAACAGTATCAACCGTGCAACGCCACGAGACCTAAGTCTACGAGACCATCCCTTGACATTGTCATGTGCCCATGTGTGCATGTCAACGGCATCGCAGGTTAGCTGCTGAGATTACCACATCTCGCTTGCTGCAGGTGGTTCCCTGGGTCATGACGTTGCTCGTCGTCTCGCGGTTGTGACTCCATACGGTTAATGGCCATAGAGTAAAGTCACCTTTCGGATCTTGGGGGGAGCGAACAACTAACGGGTGACTGGGGAAAAGGGGGTGGAAATCTAGAAACAATCACATTATCTGTACAACATGCTTACAATGAGCGGACGAAGTCACGGTAGTGAGATGAATCCGAACCGCCTTGCGATAGCAGGATGCACGTATGCGGCCTCCCTTCGACCCCTTCCAACACACACCTTGAGAACGGCCAAGCTCCGGTATCTCTTTTCAAATCACAGGGGGTGCCGAACGGAACCATCCGAGGAGAGACTTGAAAGGGATGAGCAGCGCGGACGGAATAGGAAGGAGGCGTAAGGAGACATGCAACCGACGCATTTTCCATAAAGCATATCGGAAATCCTCATTGTTGCAACGTGCACGTCCGGTGAAAGGCACGGCCGGGGGGGGACACGCAGAATCGGAGCGGGTTAGACCAAGTCGCCGGATGGAGGAACGAATTCGAAAGTTCCTGGATACGTGGGGGACCCACTTGCTGGCCGGGCAGTTTGGGGTGAGGAATGTAGGAAGGGCTGTTTACACTCCGCAACGCCGGGAGCAGTCAGTTGTAGATCAGCGCTAGCGCCGAACCCAGACCCCGTATCCATCGCGATTGAATTGCGTCTCAGGAGCGACCGTTTACAGATATTCGTTCCGACAACAGATATGGAAAGTGACCTGGGTTGTACCTCTTTTGATTAAGCCCGGTGTTGAGTAACACGTAAAGATAAGCGTTGGATAATAATATCGAGTTCCAGGTGCGACGACAGTTTGCATCTTGATAGCAAACGACCGGATGTCTCCAAGCGTAACATGTAATTGTGCGTGTGATTGTTCGGTTCGACTATGGGAATTAGGGTGTTGCGATGCCTAGGCAAGAGTCTCAGCTCGTTTGCACTGATGTGGAACAAGGAAAGTCAACGGAACGAACGAACGCGGCCGAGAAGATCGTCGAGCGGGGTGAGAATCTTAGCCGAGAACGTTTCTTTCCAGGAAAGCGTCGCAGGTCCACTCACCGCCGGCATGGAACGGTGCCCCGGGTGTGTAGTCCGAAACGTTCGGCATCCTTATTTCCGCTCGTCAATTGTGACGTTTGGAGATCAGGGGCTCGCTGAAAAAAAAAAAAGACAGATGCGTGCATGTCCGTGAGACACGGTGCAAGCTAGTATGAGGAAACGCACACGGAAGAACTGCGCACGCGTTTCGTGTGCTTGTCGAGAACGAGAAAATGAAAGCTGCGGTCATACGACTAGTTCGTGTAAATCCACGTAAAACCGGGCCTTGAAGCCAAGTGTTCGGTAACCCAAAGTGGTCTGATTTGTGATGCGAAACTCCAGAGGAATGAACGCCACGCAGTTCGAGCATGTTCAACGCCACGAAGCAAATTGCTTACTAAGTAATCCAACTACCGTCATGTCCACTCAGGAAGAGCAGCTCATCGAACTCATGCTCGAGCTCAAGGTCTGTCTGTCTGTCTGTATCGTTCCAGTCACATTTGATGTTTCTCATCCAAAACAGAAGACGACGCCACAGGAAGCGCGATCCATCCTCACCTCGACGCCGCAGATCGCGTACGCGCTTGTAGCACTCATGGTCAAGATGAACGCCATAGACGTTCAAGTCCTCCAGGTGCTAGACACAATACCTGTTCCCGGAAGCTTCCCTGTCGTGTTTCGTTAATTCAGATCCATTTGTTCGCAGAAAACCCTGACCGCATACTCTGCAAACATGCCGCCCCCAGCAGCTCCGACGACGACGACGACGCAGCCGCCCGCTCAGGTTCCACCGCCAGCATCCGCCGTACCTCCACACTTTTCGCAATATCGCACACCTACCCCGCAGACTCATACACCCCCTCACTATAACGGCCACGGTCACACACCGCAGCCACCCAATCCAGTTCCATCATACATGATGCAAGGGCAGGGTCAATATGCTGTTGGTCCCAGCACGTTCGGAACCCCACCACCCGCGGCACCACAAATGAATAACGCTGGCTTACCTGACGCGCTCGCGTCCATACCAGAAGAGCAAAAGGTAATAGTAATAATACCGATAGACGTTGCTTGTCTTTTCTGTCGCCTCATCGCGATATGATACCAAGCAAACTTATTCTCTATCGCATTAAGTTGGTTCTCATAACCCCCCTGCTTTTCCCAGGCCATGATCATGCGTGTCATCGCTATGACTCCAGAGCAGATCAACATGTTAACCCCGCCCGAACGGGCTGGCATCATTCAACTCGTGAGTAGATTGGTCGTCTGTCTTTCGCGTTTTGACAATCTCATCTCCCCCATTCACTGGGACGACATCTTCTTTAATCCCGTTCGTGTGGGCTTCCTTTCCTTTCACGTTGTCAATCTCCGCTTGACATTGATGCCCGTCACGTCTTCCGCCTATCCCTCCGTCCTTCCGCCGCCTCTATGTGCCAAAAAAAATTCCCCATGGTGCTATCTCCCTGTTTCTCCATCCCTGCCTTCTTCCGCGACCTCTCGCTTCCCGCTTTTCTCTCCATGAATGTATTAGCGTACGACACTAGGGCTGCCTTCGTAGTGGACGTGGTCCTAATTGCCATTACTCCCAGGGTGGGCCTTGCCCGGCGGCGCGCGGGGGCTTCGAATGGAGATGGATGATGACGAAAATGCATTTCGAATGGCCGCAACGCTCCACATTGGTTCTATCGATCTGACGTCGCTCGGTTAGACACGAACTCCACTTGCATGCCTAGTGAAGAAAGTCAGGAAGGTCAGACGACTGTGAAATCTGGCTAAACAGGGACGCAGCACCTCGCGAGCAGCGCACGGTTCAATATGATTGCGAGCCCTGACGGAGGAGCTTTCTTGAAGGGCTATGTTACTGCTCGACAAAGTAGCCCACGCCCGACGACCCAGCGTCGTGACACACAGGGTCGGAACACACAAGAAAAATCACGCAAGGGATTTAGTCTATTGCCCCCGCAGAAAGACTGATTGTCAGTAAGTATCTGTGCCGCAGGGATCATCCCGTGCACTTGTGTACACCGCTACACGAACAACGTGGATGTGGTAATGTCCCGCTTCCGACGCATGTGTTCTCGGCCTCGGTTCTCTCACCGTCTGGTAAGAACTGGTGATTTATTTCTTGAATTGATCTTTCTCTATCTGCGGAATCATCCAGCACTTTCTGGGACGACGTTGGACGGATGAGGGGTAAACATCAAGGAGTGTTGACACGAGCGACTCGGAGTCTCGACAGTTGGTTTGCACTTGGGGGCCCGCAGCGAATGGTCTCCTTTTGCAAAAGAAGGATGCACGTACGGTATTTACGGATGGATGAGTCTGAGGGTCGAGAACCTGAAGCCACCCTTCAGACTGAACACTCGCTTATTTGGAAAGGGTTCGCCCAGCGTGTTTCCGTGTTCGATTTTGGTTTCCCCATAGCATTTGTTACGTCTCCGACGATATCCATTTGTCGCGTGTTGCCTTGATCACACACGGGTAAGTGCACACGCAAGGGCAGGTCGTCGTCCTCACTCGGCTTTCCTGTCAAGTGAGGGGAGAGAGGGGAGATGAGCAAGGCGATCGGAGTACAAGCCCATTCTGATCATGATCATGATTGTGCTGTGTATTTTACCCTGCTGCCGTGAGCGTCTTTCCACCGACTATGGATTAGGGACGAAGTGGATTTAGACTATTTCTTTCGACGTCAACACGTTCAGGGACGCAGGATGAAAGGGGACTCCGAGACAGGGCCCGACAGGGGGGAGAGAGTCGAGACATCGTATCGCTCGGTCCCCGCATCTCCCGAGATACGTACCATATTACCAGACGTCCACCGATGGAGTCACTGTTCCTGGGTAAGGCTGTGAAACAGATCAATTGATGTCAGTTAGGTTAGTAGGTTACCTTGACTGTTTCTCTTGGAACCTGGCCCCAATTGGCAAAGCGTTTCTGTTGTCGGAGTCGTGGCGTTTCGTGCCTGCCCCGACACGTTCAAGATGATTACTCATGCCAATCATTGACATTCATCACAGGTAAATCGTCGGAGCGACCCGGAGGTTTGGGAAGTTTATAATGTCCGGCGTTAGGGCCTCGGACAAGCCTCGAAGAGGAAAGCACGGACGCGGACAACGACTTTGTTGCAAGGTTTCAAGTGCTGGCTAGGCCCGTGACATAATGAAGAAGAGCCGGCGAGTGGCGTTTCGTCTCGACAAAGCCATGCGCTTGCAGACTCGGATATCTTATCGGCCCGGATCTGACATTTCGAAGACTTTCTCTCTGTGACGTCCGTCAGCCCTGTACATATCAACTGATTTATTTCTTGTTCTCATGTCCATGTATCTACGATCCATGGGTCCATACCCCCTTCCTCCCTCTTCACACACACACACACACACTCTCTCTCTCTACAGCTTCGTCTGCGGTGCGTTGCGTGTGTCTGAGGTATACGACGGGAAAAGAAAAAAAAAAGTAGTCGGAACCGGTTTCGTGGTGAAGTAGTAAACTAGACTAGGCACGCTTTGCAATCAACGCATCGATCTTGTTCTTGGGCGTTCCCTGTAAATCGTCGTTACCGCCCACCGATTCGCCGCCTGCCAATGGGATTGCAGAAACGCCAGTCAGCGCAGTTCGCGAAGACGAAGCAGAAGAAGAGGAAGAAACCGGGAAATAGATACTGACTGATAAAGGTCCGTGGGACGGAGCGCGCCTGCGTCTTCTCAAGAAGATAGTCTTGGATGGCAGGCCCATCGTCTCGTTGGTCTAGTCTGTTTGAGAGTGTGTCATTCTCGTTTCGGTTCTTTCGATCACAAGCTCGGGGGTGGTACTCACTCGACGACCTCAACGACTTCCGTGGGGTAATTGTCCTGAAAGTATTTCTTAGTCTTCCGGCAGAAAGGGCAGTGCGACTTGGAGAAGACGACGATCTTGTGGTCGGTGATCTTGCCCTGATAAAAAGTGAACAGGAAAGCCGAGAGGGTCAGCGCTCGAACGCTCTTCTGAAATACGAACGCGGCTCACATCGACAAATTCTTTGACGGACGACGAGGACGAGGACGAGGACGAAGATGATCCCATCTTGAATTGCTTCTGTACGAGCGAAGGCGAGGAGGTGAAAAAAGCAGCAGAAGAAGTAGATGAAAAGGAGGCGCGTGGAAGAGGTGTCCTTCGGAGGGTGGATGACAGAGAACGATATATATGGGAAACGGCAACTGACATATCTGATATGCTATGGATGCCGAAGCCGACGTCGGACGTGCCGGTGAGCGAATAATTAGAATAGAATGCGCAGCCCAACAAACTTGTGACCTCGCTTTGGAATACGTTCGACTATGAGAGGTGTCTGAACCTCCTCGTCTTTTATTATACGGCACTTTCGTAAGATTTCGGGTTGCTATGTAAGGCATCTTGAATTTGAACAGTTTGAAACATATACTCATATGCATGATCATATGGTGCTCTAAAGGCGAACCGAAGAATCAGGCGATCACAGCTGACTTACTATTGTCCGATTTTAGTAGACCATTCGGCAATTTTTGATCATGATGCGGGCGCGGTGGTTGATGCAGATGCATGATGGGTTGATGATGAGGTACCCTATTGGGTCAAGCCGTTCACCAGGTGACGTCCGCATACACCCTACTGAGCATCTCCCCTTTACTTCCCCGGTATCCCAGTTGCGAATGCACCCATAATCTGGTCCAGACGCGCCTCATTGTATGCGTTCCGATGTTTGGCGTAATTATTCTCAAGTGGTGAATCTAGCTGTGTACTCCCCCTTATACGAACATACTGGTACAGCATTGCTCGTCAATAGAGGCGATGAGGTCAAGCTTGTTAGCAGCGACGTCTACAACACGAAATCGATCGTCAGAGTGTGCTTCCTCGATGTCGATGTCAAGGGCAGACCATTCCGGGGTCGTCCAGTAGAAGGCCTGAAGGAGTAGAGAGAAGATGAGGGGGTTTATTTTCTCGACTGAAATGTAAATGATACAGCATATATGCATACCCAGGCTTTTTTGATCAATCTCCTCATAGATGAGACTACGACATGGATGAGTGGGCTACGACGACGAAGACTTATGGATAACTCATTCGAGTAGTCGAGACGATGGGAGAAGATGACGTCCACGTAGTCCAGATCCTAACGCTCGAGAGACGCTTGGGTGCCTTCGACGATGCTGGCAAGGAATGGTGTGAGCCTACCTATAGTGGATACCGCTTCTGGGCATCGAAGGAGTCGAAACTCATTGAACTCGTGTCTTGGGACTGCAACAAGTATGTATTCAAAATATTAATAGCTTGGTCGCGATGATCATATATCGATCCTGCGCACGACTCCTGTGTGTATGCGTTCCGTGGGAAGAAAGGGAAACATATCGCGGATGAGGGAAACCATCATGATGCAAACCAAGGCGGATACGCACATATCGAGCTCTGAACGGCTCCTAGCATGTTTGAAACCTTCGGCCGTATCGAACGTTTTTTGATGGGATTTCGTACGCGGCCATGATAATTTCCTGGAAACCCACAAACACAGTACTAGTGGGATATAATCACTACGTTCAACGAAGACGTCTTGGAAGTCCCTCGTCAAATATCAAATCAAATCACCCTGATCGGGACGCGGACGACATTCCCTTCCTATGAGACGCGGTCTAAATTAGTGGACTTCATTTGGCCTATAGCAGTAGCACCAGTAGCACTCACAACGACCAAGCGAGAACACGGGTACATACTCGCAAAGGGCCATTCGGGGAGGTGGCGGAACGGCATCCCTCGGGGTCGAATTCGTACTTGACAGCGGACATATCCACGGTTTGAGCAGAACGTACTTTGCGCGGATTTATACAACTGGGGTGAGTGGGACGCGCAAAGCTTGTGCAACGTCAGACTTGGATTTGTGTGTCCTCTTTGTCCTCTCCCCGCATCGGCGGTGGAGGTAGTTTTTGGAGCTGTCGGGCATGAAACAGGGTGCTCTTGTCCGTCGGTTGAGAGCTCAGAACTGAGAACTGAGTGCTGAGCGCTGAGCCACGTCACATTTGAGGTTTTCTTGTATGTATTGACCGGTGACAGTGGTCGTCGTATTGTGCGAAGGGATATTGCCGGAAGGCCTATCGGAGCCCTCTAGGGAAGAAATCGTTGAAAATAGCATAGAGCCACAGCATCAGCAAGGTGACTATTTTACAATAGTACAGAAGAGTTGCTCACGAGTTGAATGAGCGTGAGGCTTCGAACCAACACAACGGACTCTCCGCTTTGCGTCCTTCTTGTTCGGCATCCATGCACTGCGGGTGCCCTCATTCACAATCAGCAACCTTGTGCTCTACTCCCTCCTGCCGTCCTACAGTTACTATTCGAGGGCTTCGTCATGGCGAATTGAACGTCAGATATTAGGATGGGGATAGTCGAGGTCGTCCAAGTTGAATCTTGTAAGTTGCAGTGACGCAAATTGACTAACGGAATTTCCCGACTTCTTCCCCATCCTCCTCTTTGGGTCAACCATCCCTTTCCCGGCTTCCCCACAATCGTGGAGACGCCTTTGGATGGATGTCCACTCCCGCAGACTGACTGAAAACATGCTCATTTACCGGCGTGTGCTTCTCCCTCGATCAATCAGCAGCATCGTCCATTCTTCCCGCGTCTTCCTCCCACGACGGCTTCTATCAAATACCATATTCTGGGTATCACCGCTGATCCATCTCACTTATCTATTATCTTGGCAGATGGGGGCCTTACTAACCTCGGTGGAAGTTTCGAATCTCCCGCCCTCCTCTCCGTTCAAAGCGATGGGTACTTGCATGATGCGCAGCGATGTAACGCACTAGTAGCCAAGACGAATATGATTTACCAGTGTCTCCCTGTCCTTGTTGCCGCGATCTCCCCACATCGTTGAGCCTCTCGCATTACAGACGTGCTCTTCGCCCCACCCTCCCACTCTCTTCCGGACAAAAAAAACGTACGTGAACGAGTTGCCCTATTGATTACTACGGTATTCTGTGTCTCTTCCCACTGTGGGCCTTCTTTCTATACCTAAAATCGTCGAAGCGGATCCTTCATCCCGAGATTTCGGGATAGCATCCGTCTACTTTGAAACTTTCGGGTTCTTCTTTCCAGGTACCAAGATTTCTCGGTCTCTTTTTCTCTTTTCGATTTTTCGTCATGCGCCCAACGTGATTGTGTGGCACACACGCACCTCTTGCCGTCCCGCACTCGTCCCATGCCCGCGCCTTTGGCCGAATATTGAATCATCCCGACTTGTGCGTGCTCTCTCTGTGTTCGGCACAAATATACAAGAATAGATGGAAGAGGCCCTCCCCCCTTGACACATCCGAGTCCATTCTGGGCCCCTTCCCCACGTTGTATCGCTGTATTTGAAACTCGACGATTACGGACGCCCTGGTGTTCGTATGAGAACGCCGCACCGAAACTGTGATACGGGAGCCTCCCTGTTCGTCCGAGGTACTCATACGATGGCATGTGTCTGCGATACGATTCGCGTCGACACATGTCGATCAATCAGATTTTTTGGAATGAAAATTATGTTGAATGTTGTTGCCTCCCAAGTCCGAGGCAATTACACAGACATAAACACACGCTTTGAAACGCGTATCGTATATAGTCTCGCCCTTTCTTCCGGCCATTTCCTCCGTTCCTTCACTCTCTTATTCTGCCTTCCGAATCGAACCCAGATCAACGAATGCCAACGCGTCGCGGATACTTGTGTCCGTTTCAAGTCAGTAATATTTATTAATTATTAATAATAAAAAACCCCCCAACAGGCGAAGAAAGGGTGGGGAACAGGGGGAAACAAGGGGGCCTGGGGATCGCCGAACACGCACGCACGGAGGTGCCTCGGGAGAACCGAGTAACCATTCTCCGCGACATCTACACATAAGGGCTCTCAGGGCCAACACATTCAACCCATGGCTCTTATATCTCCGAGTCCGTTCGGAGTCCCGGAGGTGCTCAACACTCATGTGGGGAGAATGGATCGTTCCGATCACGGCTGACGTCAATCACGCACACTGGGTGGTGGTCAAAGAGGTTCTTCACCAACACGCGGCACGGCGGTCATGCATATGCAGCGCGAGGATCGCACTCTTCCCTCCTTTCATTTTTCTTTCCTTTCATAGAGTTTGAAACACGGGGCCCGGGAAAAAGCCGGAGAGTCATAGAAATATTTTGGCATCTAAAAAGTGGATCGATCGGTGTGATCGGTGGTGCGGGGGATATCGCAAACCAAAAGGCTTGCGAAAAAATTGTCGAACGTGCTTTTCTCGCTTTCGGTCTGCCGTGTTTTCAGGACTGAGGTCTATCCTTCCCCGAGTCCCGTTCGGGCCTCGGAGGAGCAAGCAACAGGCTTTCCGATTTGAAAATAATCATGGATCATCACCCCTGTTGATATTATCGCGTGGCTTCGGCGCACTACTACACTCAGTGATCATCTCCGTCCACTCTAGACGGACCCCTTCGTTCCCTAGTCATGGTGGGTCTTCTGGAAACAAACGATAAAGCGTGCAGCACGAGGGCAGGTTCGCAAGGCCGCTTGGTTCATGTCGTCGTCGTCGTGTCGTGTCGTGTCGTGTCGGCGTATGTAGAACGCATTTTCCCAATTTCTTCATGACGTGTTTAATTTCAGAGCGCAGGAAAAAAGAATAACTTGAAGAACGCGGAGGACGCGGGGGCCGAAAGAGCGGGAACGAGTCTAGACGATTCCGGATTAGAGCTCTGATTTGGGTTCAGTCAAAGATTGGTTTAGTAAACAGCAAGGGGGGGAGATAAAATTTGGCTGCCGAGACGAGACGGCGTGATGACCCTTGGTCAAGCCCTCAGCAGAGAAGGAGAAGGCGGACTGGAGTGGTACATATGATCTCTGATCACGCTGCAACGCTGACCCGTAGCGACCGTCCAGTCCAGTTCTCCAAACAGACAAGATACCCAGCCTGAGAGAGCCACGGCGGAGAGAGATGAGGGAAGATCAAAGAGAAAGAGATATTAGTCAAATTAGATAATGCCGTTCTTTTCTTTCAAGACCGACCTTCTGACACGGTGACGATGATATGACGGCGGCGAGGTATGCCGCAGTGGCTTTGAGTTTCTATGAAATCGTCGAGTCGGTCCGACTAGCCGACTTCGATGCGAGATAGAAGATGGAGAGGAGGGGCACGAGGAAGGGGAGAGGTGAAGATAAGAGAGGTGAGAGACAAGAAGAGACAAGGAAGCGGAAATGCAGCGTGTTCTACGTCTACGCGCAAGTACGTATGGTGCAAACTTCAGACGTTGATGATGAGTTATTAATGATTAGCTGATTCACTGACGATGAGTCATGACGAGCGCTATGACGAGCAACTATGTACCTGATGGTTAATGGCAGTGCCCGTGGTGGCATCTGATCGATCCGGGGGTGAATCGGGAGAAGAAGGGGGCAAGGGAGAGGGAACGAAGCCTAGTGGCAAAGCGAAGGAGGCAGATAACTTTATCTGACCTACACGCGCGTTCCCTTTACTCGCCCGTCGTCCCTTTTACATTCTACTCTTTTTGCTCAATCGAGTCGATTCCTCTTCTTCTCCCGCAACCTCAGGCTACGGCTTCTTTGCGTCAACTTTCTTTCGTAGAAGACCGGGCCCGAGTCTTCTTTACATCAGCACATTGGTCACCCGATCGTGTGTATGATGGCATGATCCAGGTGGGATGCAAATTCAGAAAGCCGAAGAAAGATCTCCACCCCCTGAACTCTGGCTTCGTCTGGTCTTGCTCGGTGGTCAAACATGTCGTCATTGTCACGTACAATACCTGGTCATTTTGGTACATCCATACGCATGCACAGGCTCATTCTGCTTGTAAAAATCAAATTGATGAATCTTTCCATGCCAGCACCAGGCAAAGGGCAGCAGAGTGAGAGAGGAACAATTTGGAAAAAAGATATCAGCATTATGGACCACAGAATTCGAAGACCAGAAAACGACAACACCAATTCGATCTGAATCTCTCTCTACTAAATACACTATTTTTTTCCCTTGCGTGTATCCTCGAATTGGTGACTCGCGAGCGTGCATGAACAGGCAGCCCAAGGAGACACGGGGCATGGAACATTTCGCCCTGAAGATGATGATGGTCCAAAGAGCGAGGTTGGGGGGACCGCCTGGTCATGGGATAATGATGACGAGGGTCATATTACATTTGCAAGTTTGGACCTGTGATGGCAATGCGAAGTTAGCATATCAACAAATCTTACCGGGACTTCCAGTGCACAAGTGATGAGAAACCAGGTTAGGAGGAGAAGGTTGAAGGCGAGGTCCGAAGTGCCAGAAAAGAGGTGACGCCCACAGAGGACAATCGTTGGTATCTCCCCGCTGCGACCGCCACCCAGACGTCGTACTACAGCATGGAACGTGAGTCAGCAAAAGTTTGCGTGATAGTCTCGTCAACATGACATGGAGAGGGCAACCACAAGCGCGACGATGAACGGAACCGTCGGGGACATATATGAGAAGCGACGGGGCAGCACAGGTAGCGCAAAAAAGGACGTACGTGGTCCATTTTGCCAGTGAGATAGATGTCCGCATCCATGCACGCTATTAAAATCGATCCACATTACCCCACACAGATCGCGACCGTTCGCACCCTACGCCGCACCAATGGGCGTTCGACGTCGCCTTCAAACCGAATGGGAAAGGTACATGCAGACCGAGGACAGCGGGAAGGAACGGGAGCAATGCCACACGCAGTGCGCAGATCGTCGTTCGGAATCAAAGAGTGGTACCACACACACATACAAGGATAGGCACGTCATCGATACATGTTTAAAAAAGAACCAAGTTTTGGCCTGGGCTTACCATGCCGGAGGTGGAGGTGAATTTCTTGATCCTCCCGACGAGCTGGGAGCGTCCGCCTTGGTCGTTGCCCTTGGGTTCTCCTAGAAATGAGATGTTCACGGAACTTGGCAACGTGTTGTTGATGCTGGCGTCTTGGGCCGTGCACACTGTCGAGCGCGGTGAGTGGCAAGTAGACGAACATGCCCGCTACTGTGAGGTTGGGGAGGGAGGCTTGCAGCGGGTTGAAACAAGAGTGTCAGAGATGAGAAGGAATTGAAGATACCAGGACTGTCGGGTGGAACGACACGAACGAACAAGACTGCATGGCAATAGTTCTCCAAATACTCATCGGAACCTGCCAGAAGTGGACTCCGACCGAGTCGGACGTCGGAAAGAGACGGGGATTGATTTACGCGCTACCTTTGACCTCTTTCCTCGCCCTCACGGAGACTCTGCTTCAACTCTGATTTGCTCGCTCACATTTGGAATCCAGATATGACAAACTTGAAGACAGGTGGTTTTGGAAATCTCCCAGAGAAATTTGGTCGCTTCAGGATCCTTATCATTGGGCGGCCGAACGCTGGCGAGACGACTGACTCGGAAAACCAAACCGTGCGGCTAGATTGATCTGACCCAGGTCGAGGGATCCATGGGGTTGTGTATCACTACAATGTTTCTGGTCTCGGTCATGACGCGCATCTTGACCAATGCACGCTAGCGCGGCGAACATGACATCGAGAATGAGTTGATTTTCCGGAGCAATGAGAAATTCGTCTTCCATGACTCACGGGGCTTTGAGGCTGGTTCCGTAGCTGAATTCGAACGGGTGAAGGAGTTCATTGCTGATCGTGCAAACACGAAATATCTCAGGAAACGGATTCACGCCATTTAGTAAGAGCTTCGACTGTGCGGAAGGTAGTCGTTGACTAGTTGTTACTTTGTATAGGTATTGTATCCCAATTAAATTGGATCGGGCAATCCAACGTTCTGAGGAAATGTTCTTTGATGAATGTGATACCAAAAATGGCGAGTTCATTTTGAGGAGGTTTCTTCCAGCTCACAACGTGTTCAGTGCCTGTTATTGCCAGTGTGTTGTTCACTAAGTTTGATGCATTACTGGCTCGTGGCATAGTTGAACTATCAAGAAATGATCAAAAGCTGCCACGAGAGGAAAGGGTGGCGAAGGCTTATGAGCTCATTGATGGCATCTTCGAAGATGCTAATGTATGGGGTCATCTCTCTCAATTTAAATATGCACCAAAATGTTGTGTGAGAATTGGAGGTATTATTCTGTTGTATGATAAATGAACTAGCTCATGAAATTTCATGCAAGGGATGCATAACTCAAATGAGGGATGTGGCATAGTACTGGAAAATACAGTAGGAGCTTTGATTAAGGACTCGGAAGCTTTGCAAATTCTATTTGTTTCTGCCCAGGGAACAAATATAGCCCTGTGAATTAGGTATGCAGTTCAACAGTAAGTGACTTAAAATTATATGTTATTTACACAGTCTGATATGTTTACCTGAAACAAGTATTATATCAGAGATGGATAGAATGCATAAATCTGCTAGTGCACCTTGCCACCTTCTGTACACAGCAGTGACAGCACGGAGAACATAAAACTTCAAAGACTCACAAGATGGTTTCCACATTTCTGGGTGAGTGTCTTTATATGAATCACCTTTATGATACATTTGAATGCAGGCATACTGATCATTTTCACTCTCACCGGACTTTCAGGTGAAATTGCATCTGGTCAGAAATTGTTGAAAAGTTCAAATTATTGCTGATTTCTTGCTGATTTCTTGCCAAAAATACACCAGGCGATTTATTGTCAGAAAGATGCCATTTTCAACAATGAACGTCAGGGAGAAATTCATGTGTTGTTTACAAGTATGTATATAATGTCTAATATGGCATACTACTGTATGCTGTCATGCTTGCTCGTCCTCCCTGCACACACACATAGTAGGCCATGATGCTTTATAGATACATCATCTGATTGTGGTCACAGAACTTAGTGGGATACATCTGTTACTGTAGTTCTTCAATTACAGCTCATGATATATCCTCAGCTCAAACCTACCTACAAGAATAAGATCAATTATGAAAGATGTTTCTAATCAGTATGGAAAAGCATCTGAGGAAGAAAAGATAGAGATGATCTTGAATATCATTTTGGAGAACAGGATGAGTATGTTAACATATCTTTAATACTTCATTTAATAACTGCTCTGTTTCTAGCAACTCCAAACTCTTCATAAGAAACATAATATCAAGCTGTTTAGAAGCTGAAAAAATATAGATGACATAGAAACAAAGCAGGATAGCTGTAACAACAAAGGAACTGTATGAATATATTGCATTCTGAATGAAATTCATAAATATATTGAATTTGCTAAATTGTTTACTAATTGCTAATAAATAAAAATTGTGGGTTTTGTTTCTGAAAGTCTAACAATATGGTGACTAGAAAAGTTTGCAAATAAAACTTGCCAGAAATCAACTATGGAAATATATTTTAAACTAAATTTGTACCATGGTATGATAAAAAAACAAACTTGAAGTTATCAAAATTTTATCAAAATTCTTTATTCAATATGCTATTTCCACTATATGATGGCTCTTGACATTATGTACAAAAAAAGATTCACAGACAACATTACAGCTATTATAGTTATATATTACCTTTTCTGAAAATTTCACTGTTTTATCTTACTGCTTGTGCATATAGAAGCTCCTCCATCCACTAGTCACCTTCTAACTTCATCAGCAAATCACTTTATTTTGAATTATTTGAACTATTGCATATCTTATTTTGTCTTATACAGAACTTGCTGCAACTTGTGATATGAGGTCAAGTACAACAAGAAAATCAAAATAACAAATCAGTCTCCCCTTCTCCCTCATGGACATTATAGTTCCCCTTCACCCTCCCTTTGGGCTATCAGTCACCCTTCATATCTATTTCCATATCATGACAACTTTCAATTGATCTCACTTCAAGAACAGAGTATAGTTTGGATCCACTGGTATTCCAGAGCCAACTACTATAGTCTAGTATTGCACATCAACCGTATGAACACTCTCCATCAATCAATTCCTTCAACACAACCTCTGCTGGGATTTGAACCTTGATGAAGCTGTCCATTGCAATGTGTTTGTGCTGCACACACCCCTGTGGTGCAAGTAACAGTGCACCAAATGGCTGCCTGAGTCGAATGACAAGACGTAGTGCACACATCACCAGATCAAACTGAGGAGCACTGCCAAAGAAATCCGGGTCGAGAAGAGGACTGATCCAGGGGTGAATGAGAACCAGACCATGCATTCCAACTAAATCTTCCTTGGTTGCAATATGAACGTCACCAAGAATGGACGTTGTTGCATGATAGACAGGCAGGAAAGAGTCAGATTTAGATTCAGAGAGTTCAACATCATCGAGAGGGAAGACGAGACCAGGAAGTTGTAGCCGGCCAGCAACGAGTGACAGTCGGAGATGAAATAGCTGTTCATACAGTTGAGTAGCTAGTGAGGGGGATCAGGCAGTGTTGATTGCAAGACCTTGATGACGCTATCCATTTTGGTAGTCTCGACTTGCTGCGGGACATGCGGGGGAACAACTTGATCGTAAACCGTGAGATCAGAAGGGAGGCAGCTGTGGTTACTACCCGCATTCCCTGTCCAGGCGAGAATTGTGACGTTGTCTGAACGCATGAGGATATGCTCCAAGAGTCGTCCGACTGTTTGGTTACCCTCGCCGTAGATGACAGGGATGGCGACGTTGAAAATACCGAACAGGGAGTACGCGATATCTTCCTCTCGCGTCGTTTGGCGCTTCGAAGCCAAAAAGAGCTTCTCGCGTACCTGTGTTAGGCCCGGCTGAAGCATTGCGAGGGCCTGAGTGGCAAATTTGGTTGCCTGCTCCATCTCTTCAAGTACGATAGACGATTCCATGTGATTAAATACCTCGAGATTGAGATATGGCTTCCAATCTTCTGTATAGAACTGGATGACCTTGGAGGCGACATACTCCTGGTACGTCCATCCACGAGTATTCCAGATGCTCATCAACAGCGAACCCTTCTTCTGCGACTTTGAATGAACCCCGAGGAGATGGACAATCGTGAGCGCCGCACGACAGTACCAGCGAAACATGGCCACCACGGATTCTTGTTGAACTCCCTTGTCCGACTGGTTAACACAGCACGTGTCACTCCATGCCCATCGGAATCCGCGAGACTGTCCGAGCTTGCAGAAACTGACTAGTTTATCGTTCGTGGGGGATGTGGGTAGTTCATAGATCGGGGTGCTTTCGACCGTTTGGAATGATGGCTCATGTGGTTGCCACCTATGCGAGAAGATCACATACTCGTAAAACTTCTCTACCTCCTGCTTGATGCGCGCACAATCGAGACGATTACGCGTGGTCATGAAAGACCGCAACTCGTCGAACACGGGGAGTTGTTCAAATTCTGCCGCTTGTTGCAGTTTGTCGTAGATGCGACCAGTTGCGGTGTCAATGAGCACGTGGGGTATGTCACGGATGGTCTGCTCGACGACCTTGCGGATAAGTAGGGTCCTGTCAAAGTATCGACTCCGCAGCTCTAACATTGAGATGAAATTAGCACACGTTGTCGGTGCAATACGAATAAAACAGACTCACTGTGAATATGTGGGTCAGGAGATTTCTCCATGCTCGATAGCATCATCTCGAATGCTTTAAATGCTTCCTTGTAGCGCCCCATGCTATGCAGCACGGCATGTCTCCTTTTGTACCCTATGTAGGACGATGGGTCACGTCCAATAATCTAATCATACTGTCAATGCTGTCAACCTGGCGTGATGTACATCAATTCATACCTCTGTGACATTCACCAGTTCGTCTTGCAAAAAACCAACTCGGGCCTTGCAACATCGGACCATGATGTCATTCGTGTTCGTCGGGAAAAGTGAGAGTGCGCTCGAGTAGCATCTGATGGCCACATGGTCCCTCGATTCCATTGCTGCATTGCCCTCCTTGTCTAGCTTGTCGATACAGCGTCGTTGGAAATCTAGAGATTCTCAGCTAATGAAGTCTCAGCATCGTCAGTGTAGTCACGCACCCAGTTCCCATTGTGATCGATCATTGAGGGCAAGCGTATCTTCTAACATCTCGGACTGCGCCTTTCGGAAACATTCCATCGCCTCCGCAAGACGATTTTCCCCTTCGAAAACATCAAAACGACCTGATAAACACGAAACCTCGGCAGCTTGAACTGAATGAAACGAAAATTACAATCACTATGCAGTTCTAAATGACCAAATAAACCATACCTTGCTTGCGGCACCCAAAGCCTCACTTACTGAGCAACGAATCAGTGCCATTCTCGCCCATCCCGTCAGCACACCTTCCGGATGCGAGGAAGTTAGCAACAACACAGTGGTGTAAGCTGAAAACGCCTCTTCGTATCGTTCAGAACTCGACGCCTCATCTCCCATTGCCTGAAGCCTTGACACGCATCGTTCCGTGGATCCTGGTAGGGATTGAATATACTATTCTACAGTATGACTCGCAGACTTACCTGCGAGCCAGTCAACAATAGATTTGTTGTGCTTCAGATCGTCGGTCATCACCTTCGCAATCTCGAGAAGAGACTGTGCGACGTCATATATGCGACCGCGGGCATACGCGGTTTCACACTCATGCTTCTTGTTGTGTATACGGAGCGCGTGTTGAGATACAGCAACCTGCTTGTGGAGTTCTTGGATGATTTGGTCTAGGACGGCCACTTTGCATGCTATTGATGGGGATACTGACAACGAATGAGGGATTTTTCAGTTCAGATGATGTTGAACATACCTAGGCTCGATTTTTGCGGATGAAGTTCTGCGTGGAGCAGCGCAAAGGTCTCGGCTGATTGGCGGACCACGCCTTGAGATACGACAAGTACATTGCTGAGTTCTTGGACCGAATCGTCGAGATGAACAATTTTGCGATCTGATAAATTGGACTATCAACGAGGTGAGGTTGACGGCAGACAGAACATACTTGAGTTCTCATTCTGTGCTTGAATGGATAGGATGGTCTCGTCAAGCCTCTCTTTCTCCTGATTGGACATAGCAAGCTCGGTATGGAGTTGTCGAACGGTTTGCTCGAGATTCGCTATATCGTCCTCTGGCAGAAGCATCAGCACAGCAAAATCCTTGAGGGCGGAGAGAACGTACTTGAGCGTTCGTTGCGTTCGTTGAGCCATTCTTTTTCCTGGTGGGACGCAGCAAGCTCGTCGCGGAGTTTTTGCATAGTGTCCTTGAGATTTACTATATCGTCCTCTGGCGGAAAAGAATATAAGCTTAGTAGAGTGACGGTGTTAATAAGCGCACTTTGATGTGCATTCTCTGCACGTAAGGACTCGACCGTGTCTTCGAGACCCGTGTTTCCAACCCTCAACTGCCGATTTTCTCGCTCTAATAGAGTTTG
>JBBPNU010000106.1:0-28506 GCA_038091055.1 Leccinum angustisporum
CGGTCGTGTTTGTCGACGTACCAACTGCGTTATCGTCGTCGCCTCGTGTGGTTTGTCGTCGCCGTTGTCGTAGTACCATGGTACTGCGCCGTCGTCGTCGCGTCGTGGTAGGCTGTCGCGTCAATTGACGCGTCGTGATGCCACGTTGCGTCGTCGTCGTCGTCATCGACATTGCATCACGATCAACCCACGACATTGCGATACTCCCGGTATGAGGGACCGATATCGTCCAATCATAGCACGCCGTTTTCGTTATCGTCGCGTAGTGGCACACCGGGGCGGCAATTGTCGGGTCGCGGTGCCACGTCGCGTCGGGGAGAGGAATGGGTCACCGAGGCCCCGGGTATGCGGTGGTATTACAGTCAAAAAAGAAAGGACGAGATAAAGAAACATATTGCAAAGTACTACTACGAACCTCCAATTCCGCGCTTCTCCTTCTCTTCGCCCTCTTTCTAGGGACGGCTTCGAGGAGCTGTGGAGGGTACTTTGGCATTCCTGTACCAAGCTACATACCGCTCGTGTGCGCACTCCAGGACCGCCGTTTTGATGGAGACGAGGAAATCCTCCCACTGCACCGTCAATACTGCCTCCGATTCACGGACTCGCTCGATGTGCTTTGGCTGTACGGTGCCCGACTCCATCAAGGCAACGATCGAGTCCTTGAACGTTTCAGACGCATCAAGAAACAAGCGATCGACGTCCTCTGTGGAAAGGGAAGGGTAAAGTAGCTACGAGTTCATTAGAAACGGTACGTAAGTGAATTAATGACATACCGCGCGTGCCGAATATTTGCTTTGCTGGTCAACTTTGACGACTAGTTTCCCGTCCGTCGGGGAACGCACATAAACTTCCAGTACTAGCCGTGCGATGGATACCCAGACGATCCCCCTAAAAGTGACGGGTCCCATGCCATTTCCTTCGATTGTGGGATCGAAGTCATCGAAATCGACGAAAGGTTCGGCGTGTAGCCGTCGCGCGGAGGGGTTGTCGATGACCGGGTTTTCCCACTTGGGGGACTCTTGGATGGAGAATAGGAACGCGAGGTCGATTGAAGGCTTGGCGATACCGAGCTCCTTGAGGCGGTCACGGGCTTTGGAGGCGGAGCTGGTGAATGCGACCTCGCCGACCCATTTCGGGATCGTGCGTTTTTTGCCCTCGTTCACTTCGATCGTAAGTTGAAAATCAGGTACGACCTCTCTAATGTCACGTCTGTCCTCTTCCTGACGCGGTCCTTTGTATCGCAGGTGCTTATTCGTGTATATCCTGGCCTTGAGCATAGTCCTATCGTAGCCGATCTCCCTCGTGAAGTCGCCGACCACATCGGACAATGCGCTGACAGGACTTTCGTGCAAACTTGATGGACTCATGATCAAGAGGGTGTTGTCGTTGTAGTTGTATATAAATCTGTCAAAGCATGTACGGTTAGTGACTCGTTTGCATGTTCTACAATCTATTTATTCACTTGGCACGCAGCGGGGGATGCTTCTCTGCAATTGTTTCTAAAAGGTCGGCGTAGTCGGTGCGTGAGAAATTATCGACGGTCTAGTAAGCGCTGGAGTTAGTAGCCCATGTTTGAGAGAGAGCATGCTGACGTGCACTATGTCGAGCGGAGCATCTGCAAGCAATGAAACAACCCGAGCTAGAGATGAATCGATGGTCAATAGATAATCTCACACGCTTAGATTGCAAACTCAACTTATTTTAGCGTTATCTTGCCCATCGTGGCCATCACACATAGGTTTCCCATCGCTACTCGGGATTTCTTGTTGGCTTTTCTTTAGAGATTTGAGCCGAACACTGTTGCCCTTATGCTGTGAATCTTTTCTTCTGAGTTGTCGACTGTTATTGTGGCAAGGAGACCTAGTTCTGGAACAAGGAAGTGGCCTGTTGGTATCTGAAAGAATGGGTATGTTAGTAGTGACCACGTTGTAATCGTATGGTCTTCCGGACCTGTTCGCGAGCTGGTACGAGCGGGCATAGTACTGTCCTCCGAAAATTACGGAGCCGACGAAAGGGGGGAGGGGGATTATAACGGGCTTTGATCTTAATGGTGGCAAAGGTCAGGGGGAGGGGGAGGGGGAGGGGACTGCGGTGAAACCACAATCCACAGTCTTTGTTGATACACGTGACTCATATGGTATTTGTAATGCTGCGTTATCGCAATCACCGTACGTGCCATGTATCGACAGAATGGAAACAGGTATACTTCTACTGAAGATCAAAATATTCATTCGTATCACTCCGCCGACCCAGATCTTGTTTGTAATCAGCAAGTATATTGCGGTGAACAAAAAAATACATTACTCGTAACACGGTGATGCCGACTCATGCGTCTTGATGTAACTGTCTTAACATTGCACGAATAGAGTCCAGAGTGACGAATTTGCTGCATCGAGGGCCTTTTTGACCTTTAGACGGTCGAGGCGCATACGAGATCGTCGCCACTGCCGCGTCCGCTGTGCCCCACCCTCGTCTCGTCGTCGTGGTGTCGCTGACGTCGTAGTATCTTCCCCTCCCCGGATGTTGAGGACGAGAGCAAGGATCGCGCCCTCGTCACGTCGTCGTCGTCGTCGCTTCGTCGTCTTCGACGAGGTCTGGCGGAGGGTTGAGGAGAGACAGAAAGGGAGGGACAGAGGGGACGTACCCGTCTTCGCCGTCGCGCCCTCGTCACGTCGTCGTGGTGTCGCTGACGTCGTAGTATCTCCCCTCCCCGGATGGATGTTGAGGACGAGAGCAAGGATTGCGCCCTCGTCACGTCGTCGTCGCGGGTGTGTGCGTGTCGTCGATGTCGACGTTGCGGGTGAGGGAGTGGGTCGTTGTTGACGTTGTGGATGAGGGAGCATGTGTCCGGTGTGTCCGGCGTTGGGTCGTCGCGGTGGAGGTCAGGCGGAGGGTGAGGAGGGAGCAGGGACGAGGGTTCACCTGAATCCGTCTCGTCGTCGTCGTCGCGGGTGTGTGCGTGTGGTTGCGGGTGAGGGAATGGCGTTCAAGTTGTCTGCGTCACGTGTTGGTTGTCGCTAGGAGTGAAAAAGAAAAAAAAAAAAAAAAAAAAAACAAGAAACGAAAAGAAAAAGAAAACTTCCAGTTGAAATGGACGCAGAACTTGACTCGGAACTAGTGTTCCGGGGATTTGGGGGGTTGATTAGCTTAACTAATCAACCCGGGTTAATTAGCGCTGATCCACCGTAATCTTGGGTTCGAACATTTTAGCCGGGTGGATTTGGCCATCCTCATTCAGTGTTCACAACCCCGTCCCCGTCCCTATCCGTGTCCCCTTCCTCGCCCTCACACGTGATAACAATAACAACAACGGAGACGATGAGTAGGCAATATCACGGGTACATCTGAGCGGAGACCCGCACCCGTACCCACAACAAATCCATACCCGTGGTGGGTTCACCCGCGAGAACATCCGCACGATGCGACACAACGAGGATTTGCCGCATGCACATGGTACCACAACGCGACGTCAACAACGAGGACGCAACGAGGACGATATGCGTCCACGCGGCGACAACGCTGCATCCCGCTCCTCACGCGCAACCTCGACAACAACAACGCACGCACGCACGCCCCCTCATCCTGCTCCCTCACACGCAACCTCGACCGACAACGGCGACGACGGCGAAGACGAGGACGAGGACGCGGACGCGGCGAAGAGACGACGGAGACGCCAACGCCAACGACAAATCACGACGTGACGGCGACGTGGGGAAGTGATGATCTGATGACGGAGAGGCGGGACAACGCCGGAACGTCGAAAACGACACGACGATGACGGCGTGCAGCGTCACGTCAATGGGTCGATGACTGTGCAACGGTGCGCCAGCCGAGTCGGAACAATGTAACATTTTTAAATAGTGACCGGACAACGGCGACAACGTCTACAACACGCCGTGGCACCGACATGCCGTGACGCGATGTCGACCGCGATGACTGGAACGGGGGGACGGGACGGGACAACAACAACAACACGCCGTGGCACCACAACGCTCACAGAGTCACGGTTAGTAGCGGGTTGGACGGGCAGAATCATTTAGAATTTTTATCTACGGTCCTACTTAGTTAAATTTGATTGCTTGTCGTGCTTATATATTTTTGCTTTGCTCGTTTGGACTGCTTAGGTGTGATTATTTAATTGGCTTGCTTGTGAAAATGCCCTAGTAACTTGAAGTGCACCTTTGAAAGCTGAAATATGTGTGAATTTCCTGCATCAATGCCATCATGGCCTGTGTATTGACTCTCTGTGAATGTCAAGTTGAGTTATCAAGGAATTATTCAATCAACTAAAAATCTAGTTGATATATTGAAAGCATAGATGCAATTGAATTGGATGTTCATTTCTATACTACAAGTAGAACTGTAATTCAACTTGGTCAAGAAATTAGTTTGAAAGCATGATAATCAGAATACTTGTTGACATAATAGGCAGAGAATGCCAAAAGAGAATCAGTGTGTTTGAAATTTCTAGGAATGGTGATATCACCAAAAACTGGAATCAAGTGAGCAGGGCGTAGAATGCTATCCACAGAAATAACAGAAATTAAATGTTCTCCTTCATCATCAAACTCTGGTTCTACCATCCACATGCCAGTCTTGGAACATGGATGATCACCAACTACATCAAACCAGCGCACCAAAGCACAAGAGTATGGGATGCTTTGGTGTGTAAAGGAAAAAAACAAAAGAACCTGAGCAATATATAAGCCATGAATACCTGGAAGACCTGAGTCTTTTTCAATGAAAACACAATCAAATCTTGCAGCCTGTGAGCTTCTCCAGGATGGAGATGCATAGATGTGTTGCCTGTGTAATCCTTTGAGGCTACAAAGCTCACTAGGAGCCAAAAAAGTAGCAACAGCTGATGAATATGAATATCCTCGTTTGATGATAGGAGGATATGTATCAGGAGCATCATGGTCAGGATATTGTTCCTCATAGACAAAACGTGCCACAAGATGAGGCAGTTCTGGACAAGAAATGCGATTTCCCATTTCTTCAAATGTCTGTAAACGTCTGGGATCTATTTAAGTAGAATTAAATTTTCAAAATTGAGATACAATAAATAAGAAAATCTTACTGGGTATTTTGGCAAGCTTAACCCAAGCTTCTATGGAGTGGTCTTCATCATCCTCATTTGAGCTTTCCTCAGCTGCTTCAACTTCATCCAAATGAATATCATCTCTGCATTCTGGCTCCTCATACATCTCATCTTGGTCCTCATCCACCCTTTGACTCTTAGCTTGTGCTATAAGAGGTGTGTTAAATAACCCTATAATATCACAGTCAATTACTACCATGAGATGAACCACATAAATGATTACTGTACCTTTTGCATTGTGTGCATTTCTAAAAGCTGCCAAGTTATCAAGCCTCTGATTGATAACCAAAATTTGATACAAGGCTTCATTTCGATTTGAACGTCGATAGGGCTTCTTGACAGCAGTGATATGTTTAGATTCAGTAATGGACGAGCAAAGTCCATTAGGAGCACCAAAAAGCTGAATTAGCTCTTTGTAGTGTTGTAGAGCATGAATTCGAGGAATGGATATTCCTGAAGGACGAACTCCACAAGTTTGGAAAATTGAACGATGTGTTTCAAACCGTTCTAAAGCATTTTGTAATGCCTCAAGATCTTGCTCATCAAGGGAGTATTGGCGAACAATGTAACAAAAGTCCATGAAGGCAGCTATAGCTTGTACCATTTGAGCTGGTACATAGTCTGCAATTGCTGGAAGGTAGATCTATTTTTTTGGAAATTTTAGTCAAAAGAAAATGATGTCTATAAGTTTCCATTCTTACCTTCATTAAAGCTTTAGAGTCATTTCCAGTCCATTGCTTGAAACAACACCCTTGTGGAAATCGTCTTAATCCAGGAAAAGATGGAACTGCTGCAAGTCTATATAAGATAATCATTATTATTGTGAGATGTACAATATGAAGAAGAGATACATACCGATGATCAATGTCAGCCAAGATAGAACTAGCATTCTGATAATGTGCCTTGATATATGCTTCAACCCATGCAACTAAATGGTCTTTGAAAGTTCCCTTGATAATTTGATGGAGGATATCAGGAGCTATCAATTCATGGATATTGGCTCTTGGGAAGCTGGCAGTGAATGGCTATTTTGGCTTTTTAATACTCTGAAGCTCATTATGCTATCTCATCCAAGAAATAACTCACCAGAATATTATCAACAATACCATATTTTTTCCACATCTCTCTTGAGTTAAGTGACTGCATCACCAGCTTTGTATGCTCATGATTTCGAGGTATTGGAGGTGATCCATCTAAATCCTCTCTTTTGGCAAGACATCTGAAAACAAAAACAAACAAAAAAACTTGTAGCCTTACCATATACCAAATTAAATCAAACAAAAACACTTACCTAGGACACCACCCTTGAACAATGCATGTCAAGAGTACTTGTTCTGGATAATCACCAATGTAAGGGCCAATCCCATAGATTGCCCTTCTATAATGCCCATCTGCACAGAGTGTAATTTCAGGTTTTGTCATAGCACTATGCAAAGGTGCAAGAGCTGCCTCCAAAGATACATGAAATAGTTGACGTCGGAAGTCACGGAATTCTTGGTCATTTTGGAATTCCTTGTCAGCTGGTATGAAAATATCAATGATATAATCAAATGTTATATGAAAGAGACATAATTAATATGAAAACTTACTCTTAGGAATGGCCAAAAAACCTAATAAACCAACAGCTGATCCATGGCTGCGTCTAGCACTGTTGTGAACATTGCCAGTTGTGAGATAGAGTGGCCAATACTCCACATTTCCAGTGGCAACAGAAACTGTGGTTTTGTCACTGCCAAGTATGACAGGCACAAACATAGCACCATCATTCTCTACATCTGCTGAAAGAACATTCTTGATTATGACAATGTATAAGTTGAAATGACTAAATAGGTCACTAAATAAACTTACACATTGCTCCCAGGCCCAATTACCTGACATGAAATCAGACCAAATACGATTCTTGTGATCTCCAAATATCTGGCGTGGACAATAATCGATGGAATCCTTGAACTCTGGACAGGCAAGCTGCTCTTGGATAAGTGCCTTGGCATTTCGAACTGACAGCTGGTATGTGGTCTTTTTCCAAGCTGGAAGGTTTTCATCCCCTAAGTCTGCACCATTATACGAAAAGGAAAATGATTGCCAGGTTTTTGTGTCATTGATCTGATCAATCTTTTGATTAAGGTCATGGGATGATGCAAAAGGTGGTGGTTGATCATGATCTTCATTAAGTGCTGCCCAGATCTGCATCAGGTCATCTACTTGAGCCCCAGGCATTTCGTTTCTCCGAAATAGAAAATCTGCCAGCTCGAATTCCGCCCGGTGAGAGAATGGGTGCCAGGAATTTGGTGTTGACTCTGAGTCTGAGTCAGAAGAACGTGTAGGACCAGGTGGAGGAGCCCCCTCCGGTAAATCATTCCCATTGATGTCACAACGAGCACCTAGTATAGTATATTTAGATCAGCATATATACTATCCTTACCTTTTTATACTGGCACATTATATTCGACTTACCATTTAAAACCGGATGCGGTATGTAATAGGCACCCTTTGGTGGTGCATTGTGCTCTGAATCCCGACTTTCTGCATTAGCTTCATCTACATCATCATCCTGAGGATGCTGAAGCCTAGGATTAAGATTCCTTCGAGCCTGATTCCTTCGAAGGGGATCATGCATAGTCCGCTTGTGCTCAGTATACCTCGTAAGCGACACAAATCCTTTTCTGCATGATGGTGCAATAGGATTTGCACAGAAATATTGGCGCGGTTTAAATGTAGTGGAAGCCATTCGGAGGCTCGAGAATCTACTATTTTTATGAGTCGAGTATTTTTTATTGTAATAATAAGCCATGTAATCTTTGGATCCGGCTTATTTGTTTAAAAGTCACGCACATTGTTCAAGCCACAACACAAACAAACCAGCGCGGCGTTGAAAGCTTCGTTGAGGTTTACTTCGCACGTCGCCTTCGTCAGATGACGGTCACCACGCGTCCAAGGAATAAAGAAACCCACCCAGGACTAGTCGATTTAGAAGCGCAGAACAACCAGCAGCGTGCGACGAGATTGGAAGTGAGGTCCGGGAACGCGGGCGCCGTCGACGAAATTGACGCGCTCGAGGCGAAGCTACTTGCAGAGAAGAGAAAACAGATGTCCGGAGCTCGGGAACTAGCCGGTCCCAGCGTTACGACCCAGCCGCACGCGAGACCGTCGGCAGGTGGCGAGCCAGTTAGCTTGACCAAGAGCAGGAAACCGAACGCGATTCGGAGTACGTACATTCTTTGCTTTGCCGTGCTCGCGTGATAACGAGAGAGCAGATGCCGAGGCTAATTTTGCCCGCGAGACTGACAATCCGCGCGGCGATAGTCCGGACGGCACACGCGACAGGACAGTCTTTAACCAGACCGGAAACGAGGTCGATCGGGACAGTAGGATGTCGACAGGCGATATCGATATGGATGACCGAGATCGCAATGACGTGGGTGCCGAAGAGTCTGAGCGGAGCGGATGGGAGCGGAAGCGAAGGGCCGGAAATGGGCTGGAGGATCAGGAGGAGTCGCAGCCTCGAAGAGCGTCGAAGAAATGGAGGCGCGCTATAGACGATACAGTAAGTGAGCGTGTGACGCCGATATCGCTAAACAAACCACCTACCTACCAGGACCAGGAAGCGCTGAACCAGAGGGACGAAGACGAGGAGATCGCGACGAATGGAGAGGAAGACGGGGATCAGCCAAGGGAAGGAATGGATATGGGTGAGAGCCCGCCGGGGGGAGGCAGGAAACGAAAGGGGTCCGAAAACGGAAATCCTACAGAGCGGTGAATGAAACTCAAATCTGAACGCGTTCCTCACTTACTAGCCTTATTGGTGACGATTCTGATGCATCTCATCTCTGCGATATTCCACAGGCCAACGAAGAAGGCAACAGGATCGCGCTCTGATAACAAACAGCGCCGTCCGTCTGGGTTCCTGCCCAATTGGCACACCGACAAACTTCGCAAAACCTCGACTGTCAGGAATGAGGGGAGCAGAACAGGCGCGTTATTTTATTTATTTTCCAACAGGATTGTATCGTGACCTATACTACTTCGCCCATAGATCAAAATACTAGCGGTGCCAGCCCACGAAATGGTATGGATCGCGCGCAAATATCATCTTGATCAGTACTAACGTTTCGACCAGGCTTTGTATCTACGCCCTATGGTGGTCTCGATGACGATGATACCCAGGAAGATCCTCCTCCAGGCCAACCCACGCGATCGTCAGTGGTTCGGCTTTCCAACTCTTCATCGGCCGTCCGTGCAAGCCAGAGCCAAACGCTCGGGGGTCTCGCACCCACGCCCGAGCCGGAGGCCAGGGATGGCATGGAATTAGGCGATGAAGGTGGCGAATTAAGCGATGAATCAAGGGACGAATTGGCCGGCAAGGATATGGATCAGACTGACGAGTATGTTGGTGGTAGGAGGCCCGGATTACCAGCGGTGCGTGCATTCGTCGCAAGTTACTAGCCGTATTCAAATACTGACGACGTTTCAGCGGCACTTGATCAAGCCGTCCCTCCCAAGGCCCCATGACAATCGTGTGGTCAGGGGGACCGCGGGCTCGGATAGCACCGCTGCTCTCAAACCGCCGGTAACAACCCAGCGGGATGTAAGTCGCTTATATATTGTGTTGAAAGAAAGAAGCAAAAATTGGTTGTGTGCTTTCTAGTCATTGCCAAGTACCGTATCTCGCCCATCTGGAGCCAATGCTTCAAGCGTTGCAAAGGTTACGCATGACGCAAGTCTTGCTGCTCGTAAACCAACCACGGCGAGTGTCAGTATATATGTGCATCGAATCTAATCATTGACTTGCGTGCTTATAGGTGCCACGAAGTACAGCATCCCGCTCAGTCCAACAAGGTAATACGAATGCGCCCCCCCTACAAACCAAGAGTACGCGGGGCCATCCCAATGTAAGTCTTTCGTACGCGCCGTAATACTATACATCTCAAGGTCCTTCGTCCCTCACATCCGCATCAAAGAAGAAATCGGTCTCGCGCTACGAAGAAGTAAGCGACCAGGACAATCATGCAAGGCACTCTCACGTAAGTGGTGCCGCTCGTGAGCATCGCTCGACAACGAGCACGGCAAACCACCTGAATGTAAGTTGGTACGCTGTGCTGTGCCTGCGTACTGGTATCATTTTATCTAGCGGCCAATTCGTACAACTTCGTGCCCCATAAAGCTAACAAAGGTGTCAAAACCTGCTGTTCAGCAGAGCAGAGCACCGGAGGATGCTGTGGACGAGCAGCATGATACCGACCAACCGGATGATGATGAGCCGGGTGCCGCTGCCCACAGTGCGGGCAATGCAAGACTGCATGTCAAAGGCCGCCACGTGGCCCGAACACGAAGTGTAAAGTATCACAATGAGGATTTGCCTGGATACCCTCAGACCATGAGGATGTTTCGTGAATATATGCTTCCTCGCTGGTACTTTTACATCACTACACTTGATGACCCTTGGGACCTTCATCACCCAGACCATGTTACCTTCGCTCAGCACCTCTGGATCAACTATGGTCAGACGAAACACAAGTTGGCACTGCGAAATGAACCTGTTTTTGCAATCGTAAGTGAAGATAGCTATCTCATTGATGACATTGACTGTGGTATTGTCAGCTCAAACAGCGTGTTTGTGAATGGCGGGGAGAGATTGCCAAAAAGGCTCTTCTTGCTGTTGAGAACTTCTTTGCCCAGCATGAAGAGCTAACCACTCCAGAAGGTCGAGCAACATATGTTGCCTGGGCTGTCCCTGAGAACCAGTTCACCATTGATTGTGATCGGAGGAAGACTATTATTCCACCTGCGGTGTTTCCTTATATGTGGAAGGAGGTTACAGAGACAGAGGAAGGAGAGTTGGTGAGTTTTCGTGCCTATCCAATGCAGCAATATCATGAACGCTTATATTTTTGTAGGTTACAAAAGGCGCTTTTCAGCACCCTTGTGTTATTGAGACCTTGGCATATCTGTTGACTACAATATCCAATGTTCCACCGGATGTACAATCCAAATGGCCCCATCCTTCTGCTGGGCTTGCTATTTGTACCATTGCAGTAAGTTTTATTTTATTTTATCTCATTGTTACTGTTTACGGAATATTGCCTGATATTCTGTTTCAGGTTGAGAGAGCTTTCAGATTTTGGAAGACTGGCCACCTGGTCATACCTTCCAAGAGGTCATCTAGAAAGTTCTCCAAGAACCTCTGGGGATTCGCTACAGGTGAACTTATCAGATCAACTAAATGTCTCACAGACAAGCAGTGGAAAAGGTTGAAAACTTTAGCCATGGACTGTTTAGAGGGCACGGTGGGGGTGACCGAAGAGGTACTGTGTGTCCGAGCTAAAGTTAGTACGGGGAGGGCCTTTTGCTTTGAGCATGATTCAGAGTCACAGTCGGACTCTGCCTCTGACGCAGGATCCGAGTCAGACTAATTTAGTTATGCAATGAAATCTGGTGGTTTGGTTCTCATTAGTGGGCAGCTGAAGAATGCAATGTCGATGACGACGACGACGACGCAACGTGGCATCACGACGCGTCAATTGACGCGACAGCCTACCACGACGCGACGACGACGGCGCAGTACCATGGTACTACGACAACGGCGACGACAAACCACACGAGGCGACGACGATAACGCAGTTGGTACGTCGACAAACACGACCGTCCACCTCGTTGCCGTTGTTCTCACCTTCACCCACCTTCCTAACTCGCGTAACAACACCGGCACCGCGTCGCGACGAAGACGACGCACCACAAGATGGCGACGGCACCACAATGCGACGAGTGACGCGACGACGCAGCGTGCTGGCGGGCACGACGCACGAACGACGAACGACGCGAGATGGCAGCACAACGAGTAACGCGACCACGACGCATCGTGTTGGCGGGCACGACAACTTTTGCACGCAAACCCGCCAACGGGTATACAGTACCCGTACCCGTGACAGATCCTAGGGCTCGTAATTCCAACTTTGTACCGGCTTCACTCAATGTGTTGGCCAATGCTTGTTGCTGGTCAATCACTTTGGTAGTCGACTCATGTCATCCAATATAACCGACTTGAGAAACCGTCCAAAAGCAAAGGGAGTGTAGTATTACAAGTCTGTACAAATTCTACAAAATTCATTCCCCATATCTTCCAAGTAAATATAAAATAACTAACTACATGACGACACTTCATTTGACACCGAAAAAATGACCAGGAGCTCTAAGCTCCTGCATATGTAGTCAACTTTCTGCGGGATACGAGTGTCAAACATTACCCATCAGAGCCCCTTCCGATTTATTCAACGAAGATACATTACTTACGCTCGCAACTCCGAGTCGTCATACTTGCGGGCGGCATCTTGATCGACTCGCAAAATCAAAAAGTGTACACGTCTTCTCTCGTCGAAAGATCACGGTGAGACTGAAATCATGTGACCACTCTCGCCCCACTCGCGGCGGCCGAGGCTCGCGCTCAACAAGCACATCACACATAAGTACTATGGCGAAGGGCAACTACCGTGCTTTCTTCACTCTCACCCTCACTCACCTTGTCCCTCGTCCTTCCTCGCCTTCGCCGTCACACTGACCCCGCGACGGCATACCGCTCGGCGCTCTCCCGATCTCAGCGCCCTTTCTACTCGGCCACACCAATGCGCACTCACGCGAAGGCGCGACATGACAACCCGCCGACGTGATGTGACTGTTGGCATCCCGACGTACCGACTGAAATGGCGAAGGTCAAGTGCGAGCATGTCCCAGCGAACAAGTCCAAGAAGGGCACCAAGTGCATTCACGATACCCAGGTAAGCATGTAGTGGTCACCTATATATTCAAGCTAAAGAAAAGTACTAGTCCGAAGTAGCATCTGATGCGCCACCAGCAAAACACGCAACGTCACGGCGTCTCGTCGTGCAGGTAGTGGAGCGAACAACAAATGCGCCGACCAGCGACCTACCCTCCGGTGCCACGAATGACAATTTCCGGAGAAGTGCCTTTATCTCCACCCTCGCACACTTCGCCGCCACCCGTTTCCGTCAACCTAGACTCGGAGCCGCGAGTCAAACCAACCAACGCCTTGCACAGGGCATCTCTCACTCACATCCAATATGAATTTGTACCGCCCTTCCTCGTGCCTTCCCTGCGCCCTGCGGAACTCCCACAATTTCTTCATCTCATCACACGTCCCTCCATTCTGACCCAATAGGTCGCCCCGTGAATGCAATGTCCATCCGCGCAGGGTTGACATGTGCGAGGCGCACAATCACTGGTTCCCCAAGTGGAATTGCCTCTTCCCCGCCATTATCCGCATCGTTGTGTACGCGCAGCACGTTGACGTTCCCCTCGAGCGCGTTCACAAGCGTGAAGAGGCGTGCTCGGTGACCATTCTTCCACGTCGTATACGGGGACGCCCAATTTCCCGTCGTAGATCCTCTCCAGCCAAGTCTCTCGTCTATCTCGTGTTTCCACTGGAGGTCCCCTTTGAATGCCTCGTACACGTGTGGATCTTTATTTAGGTGATCGTCTTCAAAGTCCCATCCATATGGAGAAGATAGGCGAATATCATGGTGGAGCAAGGTCGAACAGAGCGAAAATCGTGGTACCACTGTGGGTTCAGGCTTCTTATGTGAGAGGAATTCACCATATGAATTGATCGACCAGGGATGTGCGCAAGGGTTCATCGCATCCCGATGGGAAACAATAAAAGACTTGGGCGACGGAGGCGGTAAGGGTGGAGTAGGCATAGGCGAGATGATGAGCGGATGAAGGCGCGCGGGCGAGTCTGGGGGATCCAACCCCCTTGTGTGACTGGAGGCAGGTCGGCGCGCGTCAGAAAAAAAGCTGCACAACCTAGGTCCTAGGTGGACCCACTCGTCTTGTTGGCAGCAAGCCTCACGCGCCATGTTCAAGATTTGCCAGTCCGAAAGCATACTCGGATTATCGAATGGAGAAATGGTGAAGCGTAATGGGGGTCAGTCATGTTCTACCTCGCGCACGAGGGAGAAGATGTTGTTGTTGATTTCCCGCATCAAGAATGTTCTTTCTTTTTGGAGAGTCGAGCGAACGACTTCGAATCCAGAAGGTCCCTCTGTTTTTTTTGGAAGGTGACGAGGCTGGCGTGCGTCTCAAGCTCATCCTGGGTACAGGCCAGTTCGGTCGGGTCGATCCCCCAAAAGGGTTCAATGTCCTCGAATATCTCGTCATACGCGTCAGGTAGCTGGACGTCATGCTTGGTTACCCACACACGACGAGCATCGATGTCGACATACCATGAAACCGAGCGGCGGTGCCCGATGGTACAGCCTCATCGAGTGTCTTGCTCGCCCGCGCGAGTTTTGCTTTCCATGCGGGCCTCGGCGTCGCGAATGAGCTGGGATATGGGGTGGGCGCCGTCCAGATTGACGATGAGAAACCCGTCGGTGGTGAGCTCGTGTTCTGCGAGTGGTCGATGAGGGAATTCTATGCGCTCTGGTAAATGCCCATGTTTCAATTCGGACGTCGATGTCAAATCGAAATCGACGTCAAATATGGGTCTGGCACGCGTAGGATGCGCGATGGCGGAGGGCGGAAATTGTACCGATGGAACTAGGTGAAAGGGACAGCGAGAGCAAAGACTATCAGAACTGCGATGAGCGATCTGTTCGAAGGCATCCACCTCATGCTGATCCAACCGAGCACCATGGACCGAATTGTGTAGACCGCAGGACATATGGGATACTGCGTACCATACAGTCACTATCGGAGGTCCTGTGTATCGCATCGTATATCTTTCTCGTGCGTTCATTCGATAATCCTGATCCTGATTTGATCCTGCCGCTCTCACAGTACTCACTATATTTTTACTTGTGACCCAGACGGTTCTACGGCCCGAATCAAGTTTGCGAAGGCCATGCTTGCAAGGCACCGTTTTCTATTCAGTGAAAGCCACGACTTTAACCATAAGGTCAGGTACTATTCGGGTGGTCTGTTGCTTCGACTCACCGATAACTATCATTAGGCATGGAGAGCGCCTGTCGTCCTCGAAACATTCGCCAATTATTTCAACTTGTATGTCGACATCCCAGAGTTGATGTAGCTGAATAGGACAATGTCACACGCGGGGCATTCGCCTTGGCGTGCGCTGGTGTAAGTCTTGAATATATGTTTCGCTCATCTTCGCTCGTCTCATTAACCCTCATGAATTAATGATTCATTCTTAGGTCCTCCATGCTTTAACATTGATTCCAATGTCAACGCTGCTTTTAAGACTGTGAGACCAGGTGATGCTTGGCTCCCGCTCATCCAGAAGGGGAATCAATTCGAATTCGAGTTCCATGAGAGCTTCTGGGGTGCAACAACAAGACTCGATACTTCAACGTGTATTACAGTGGTCTTCACGAGTATGTTTACAGCTCGTATGAACTGTTGTAGTTGGTCGCATAACTCTTTTAAAATGGAGAAGTGCGCGGTAGGGGATGCATGCGTACGTCGCTCGTCCGCGCCTCCATTCGCCCCCGTTCTTCGTCGCACACCTCACCACACGTTATACTCATCATGTTATTCCATCACTTTCAATGCTACCCGTTGCCGCCACGACCTTTGCTGTAGATGGACTATGCTCGTCGGCACACGTAAGAAGGGTCACGAAGTGACGCAAGAAGCTAAATACGGGAGTCGGGGACTGGCGCTCCCGGGCGCCGCTTACGATACTGTATACCTTGGTATTCTTGGACCAGCCTAATTTAATTGACCGGTGTGACGTATAAATCTTGAGTTTCTAGTGTAGCTTCGTCGAGCTGCTCGACTGGTTGATTTGGAAGTTGGAACGTGCGTATCACAACATGCGTGTTCTTTTCGGTCTCGTCGTCCGAATCATGTGTTTCCGCCGGGGTCCAGGACCGCCCCTTGAAGATACTTAATATATTGCGCATATACTTAGTGACCACTCTCGCCCCCCTTGTTGTCTCCCGCCCGCGTCACGGTCCCCGCGCCGTGTTATCTTCACACTCTCTGAGTCTCACCGAGGCTCACTCACCTGTCCCTCGTCCTCCCTCGCCTTCGCCGTCACACTGACCCCGCGACGGCATACCGCTCGGCGCTCTTCCGATCTCTGCGCCCTTTCTACTCGGCCACACCAATGCACACTCACGCGAAGGCGCGACATGAAAACCCGCCGACATGACGGAATCACGACGTACCGACTGAGATGACGGTGTGCTGGCGGCACAAAAACGTAAGGCCATATGGCGTGGTAGCACCAAGAGACAACGCCGCCACTGTCGCCGACGACAGCACGGTGGCAGAAACGATGGAACAACGCGACGTGACAACGCAACATGACGATTGATACCAATGGCGCGCCATTTGGTTCAAAGATTAAGGGTATGTCAGTCACCTTATGTGCACTCAGGCTCACATTTAGTGCATGTACTCATGAGAATGCTGCTTCAGGCCGTGAAATCGAGTTAGGCGAGGATTGGCAGTATATGTTCTGGTGGTAGTGTCACACTCTTCAAGGCTGTACTGGCGCTGGCGACCAGCATGCATGCCTGGTTCGAAGAAGGTCCCATCTAACACTGATGCCAAGGCTGCTTCAGGTACGTCGACAGGATCCCTAGGTTCTCCAGAATAGACAGGGTTAAACCTCATGCCAGAGATGTCATTTACACCAACAAGCACCTCCTCAAACAGTTCGTTTCCTTCGATGATACTGCCTCATAATGCCAGGCAAGCCCGACCGCAAGCTGTATTCCTCTCCCTTGTCGTCACGCACGATGTCTCGAAAAAGGACCACTCCGACGACCCTAGTTCAACACGAAGTCGACACGGACGGAACTCCAGTGTATTGGATTGGCCACGAGCATGAGCAGTAGTCTTTCCGCGCGCAGTCCTTCGCCGGTCATGGAACGGAGTAAACATTTATTGGATACATTCTATGAACCGTCTCCTTGCCCCCCACTGTGGGAAATAGTTGTACCCATTCAAACGGTCACTCGCAACACAAATTCAGTAGCACGGGCAATGTGACCGCCGACCTCGTTCGTGGCTACAAGGCCAAGGAAATTGAGGCAAAGATGTTGCGCAAGGGCGAGAAAATGTCATTTCTCAGAGCGTCTCGATCAGGATTTATACGATCGGGCGAGGATCTCTTCGAGGCCGGAGACTTGAGGCTCGAAGTGTTGACCAGCAACAAGCAGTCAAGGATGGCGGATATGGTCTTGAGTTCCAAACTTTCCAAGACGCAAATACAGGTGAATGTTCGCTCTTGGGTTCTATATAATCACGAATCGTTGTGACGCATGCTAATGCTTACTAGGTCGTCGAACTTCGTGCTTAGCTCTCCCATTCTACCTCAGAATACGGGCGTCTACGCAAGGATTTTGTGGAGAAAGAAAAGAGCATCGAGAGGCCCTCAAGGAAGCCGCCGATACCAATGCTCGACTGGCGATGTTCCGCAACTACCTTGTTGAAAACGGCCTTAATCCGGAGTGATAACTGAGCTCGAGTGCGAATTGACACAAGTACACCTTCTGATAACGGCCACGATCTATTGGGGTCCCAACTCCTCGAGGCACAAAAGCAATCTCAGCGGCTAAGAAACGAAAATAGCTCATCTTCCTGCTTAATTTGTCGGTGATAACGATGGGCCGCGATATATGCCCGATATGGTTCGGTCTGCCCTTCCACCATGCGTGCGAGTTCATCGTGTAAAAATCCGCTCAGTCGTCGGTATGCCCAGCGGTGTCGGCAAACGCGTTGGGTGAGGCGTCGGGTATGTTCGGCTCCTACCTAGCGTGCTTCCGTTCATGCTTGTTTTGCAGGTAATCCACAGCGCGGCGTGCTCAGGTCGTTCAGTCAGCTCGAGCCCGCAGAATGCTATGAGATCGTCGGCGCCGTGCAGCGCTTGAGGTGAGCCCCATCCTCCGTCGAGAGTGCTGAATACTGCGATTGATTGCCTCCCCACCTACATTCCGCACGAAATTCATCATCCTTCGCTCGCTAACGACATACGACCCCCACGACACGCTCGGCAGTTGCGTACAAATCAGAACATTCGTGATTGCCCTGGCTACACGACATTTGCGATAAAGCGAGAGGTAAGTTGATGCGATGGATCACGCTTCCCATCTCTCATGAAAAGAACAGGCCAGTTTGACGGTGATGAACGAGGAGACTTTTACTGTATGGACTCGTTCCTCCTCCAGCCCAACGAGCTGTGACTCACGCTGAAGGGATTCGTAGTGCAAACCTTGCCACCGAATTGATGATGATGGGCTTTCCAACACGGCTCCCCAAGTCGTCGCCAACAAACCTTTGTGCATTCTACTTGGACATGGCAAGAGCGTGATCTGTCTACGGTACATGACGTTCCGTGACATTTGTGGTCCGAAAGGCTGAGGAGGAAGAGAAGCAGAGAGAAGGTTTGTCCTACCCTGTCTCTTTTGCACGGTCGCGCTGACCGTGCATGCTAGAGGCCGAAAAGAAGAAGCAGAAGGGGACAACGACAGGATTGGCGCATTTCTACCGGAAGCTTGATGATCTCTAGGTAGCTCTGCGCATCTCGCGCAAAGTTATCACCACCTGGTCCCTATCAAGTCTCGTCAGGCTATGTAAGTGACTCTGGTCTACTAGATCCGAAGGTTGATAATTTGGTTCGAAAACTTGCAGGACGTCAGTAGAACTTGAAGTCAGTGAACGGCCAGGATATATTACCATACGTTCATGCACTTCTAGCGACGCCGACGCCGCTCTTTGGTGAGACGAATGATTCAATCACTGGGACTGCCTAACTTCGCTTACGAGTGAGTGATCATGTGATCAAATGCATAATGCGGCCTGCTTACTCAGCTTACACTCCACGTGATCTCTTCCGTTCACAACATCCACCAACTACTAGAAATCGTCTGTTAGTGACGGGACTGTTCCGAAGTTAAGTGTGAATTTTTCTGACATTTATCAACTACACCAAATCGTTGACTGTAGCCCCGTCGACAGCGGCGTCGTGGAGATGTTGAACGACGACGAATTCCTCATTACCCGCTCAATGGCACGAAACATATGATACGCCCTGTTCGGTTGCCGAACTCAAGGAGGCGTGGAAGGAGAACGGGAAGGTGTGCATATTGGACTCGTTTTTTCGCTTGTCTCTTCTCGTCAGCCAGACCTTCATCAAAGATGTCAACAGTTCCAACCGCACTTTGATCGATAGCAAGCGTTTCAATTTCCAAGGTGTCGAATGCTAGCCTTACGCCCTCGAAAACGACGATATAGTCTACATAACTGTATGTCTTGTTCAATTTCCTCACTCTGTTTCGTCCCTCCCGCTCAACACTGACCGACACTTAGTGGGATCGGCGGTAGAATACGACCTCGGACCTCCCGGCAGAAGAGGTCTCAGCTTCGACCATGTGAGATCGGCGCGGCGACCGCGATGAACGACTATTGGTTATGTGAGTACCTACTTCGACAAAGCGACACCAATTTGACGAATCGTGTCTTCCCATCTTCCATCCAACGTCGCCTTTGTCCATGCGCCGCAACCGAAATCAACGTATGAACCCGCAGTGCAACTTATCGATACTGGATTTGTTCTGGACCCCGTGCTCAAAAAACTGCAAATCCCAACTTCACGGGACAATAGCGGGTACTTGACCAGTTTGGTATTCTTCGACGATTCTGTGGTAAGCACCTTTCGAGGTCCTTCGACAAAGATCGGAGATTCAGACGCATCAGCAGGACGGCAAGTCTTTGTGCCATCAGCTCAGCAATCCGAGCCACGTCTGTTCAGATGGTCTATGGTTGTTGTTGTTCTTTGTCTTTATTTTATTCTATTATTCTACAGACCATGTGAACACATGCATCGGGGTTCTTATCGTCGTGCGTGGATGCCTTCCACCCATCTCTGATCACTTAGGAAACACACGTCGGTAGGGGCGTGTTCAATATCCTTATCGCAGCTCTCGAGAGCGGGGCGGCTACTACAGGAGGATTTCGACACATGCATCGGGGATCCTATTGTCGTGCGTGAATATCTTCCACCCCGTCTCTGATCATTCATGCAACACATTTGTAGTGGCATTTTTAATGACGGTATCGAGGCTCTCGAGAGCGGGGCGGCTACTACGGGCGGGATTCGACACGTGCATCGGGGGTCCTATTGTCGTGCGTGGCTGCCTTTCACGCCGTCTCTGATCATTCAGGAAATACACATCCTTAGTGACATTTTTAATACCGGTATCGCAGCTCTCGAGAGCGGGGTGGCTACTACGGGAGGATTGCGACACATGCATCGGGATCATTTTGTCGTGCGTGAATATCTTCCACCCGGTCTCTGATCATTCAGGCAACACACATTTGTAGTGGCATTGTTAATGACGGTATCGCAGCTCTCGAATGCGGGGCGGCTACTACGGGCAGATTTCGACACATGCATCGGGGGTCCTATGTTTGTGGATGACTTTCACCCCGTCTCTGATCGTTCCGGCAACATACATTTGTGGTGGCATTTTTAATCACTGTATCGCAGCTATTGCAGCTCTCGAGAGCGGGGGGGGCTACTACGGGCGGGGTTTCGACACATGCATCGGGGGTCCTATGTTCGTGGATGACTTCCACCCCGTCTCTGATCGTTCAGGCAACATACATTTGTGGTGGCATTTTTAATCACTGTATCGCAGCTATTGCAGCTCTCGAGAGCGGGGGGGCTACTACGGGCGGGGTTTGGACACATGCATCGGAGATCCTACGTGCGTGGATGTCTTCCACCCCGTCTCTGATTTCAGGCAACACACATTCGTAGTGGCATTTTTAATGACGGTATCGCAGCTCTCGAGAGCGGGGCGGCTACTACGGGCAGATTTCGAGACATGCATCGGGGGTCCTATGTGCGTGGATGTCTTCCACGCCGTCTCTGATCATTCAGGAAATACACATCCACAGTGGCATTTTTAATGACGGTATCGCAGCTCTCGAATGCGGGGCGGCTACTACGGGCAGATTTCGAGACATGCATCGGGGGTCCTATGTGCATGGATGTCTTCCACCCCGTCTCTGATCGTTCAGGCAATACACATTCGTAGTGGCATTCTTAATGACGGTATCGCAGCTCTCGAGAGCGGGGCGGCTACTACGGGCAGATTTCGAGACATGCATCGGGGGTCCTATGTGCGTGGATCACTTCAACCCCGTTTCTGATCATTCAGGAAATACAGATCCGTAGTGGCATTTCTAATGACGGTATCGCAGCTCTCTCCAGAGCGGGGCTGCTACTTACGGGCCGGGTTTCGACACATGCATCGGGGATCCCACGTCCGTGGATGTCCTCCACCCCGTCTCTTCTCAGCCGTCTCTCCGGCCACGACTATTGATGATTAGACAATGGTGTCCACAGTTCTTGGCGTCCTTATCCTCCCAAGCAACGGGGATCGAACAGAGTTCCTCCATGATCCCTATAGCTATGCGCCGTCCTTCACTGAGTCAACTCCTCTCGGTTCCGTACGTGCCATTTTTTTTCTCATCAACTGCATTTATTGACATTGTTTCGATGACAGGCTCAGTCGTTCCAGCTGGGCTCCTACCTCAAGTTTACCTACCTAGACCTCGTCTTCGCCACTTCATATCCTCAATATGCCTCTGGACCCTTCGCACTCCATTCCACTCAACCAGGTCAACGTCCACGCGAAGCCAGACGGCGAGGGTGCAGCGATCTTTGACTCTATCACGCGCTGATGCAAGGGATGTTCCCACCGACTGCGCTCAACAAGACTACCGTTGTTGCCCCACTGGGAGGTTATCAATACGTCCCCATCGAGACGGAAGTGATCGACCACGTGCTCCAGCCGTGGACCGACTGCAAGGTTCGCCGTATGTTCGCTCATCGTTTCACGTGGCCTCTTTATTAACAGCGTGTCCGCAGGCTTTCGAGAAACACGTTGCCGAGGTTTACGCTTCGGAAGAGTTCAAGAGTGCCGCCAAGGAGGCACAGCACTTCTTTGCATCGGTCCATGACTACATGTTCGGCAGACCCACGACGCTCGTCGACATCGTAAGTCTCGGACCCTTGGTCTTCTGTCAGTTTCTGACTCTTCCGTTTCATCGTAGTGGAATGTTGGTGGTTGCTTTCGTGTGTACTCTCATTTCTGACATGCAACGTGGCGCAGGTATACATTTACCTCAACGCACATATCACCTACAACCAGACCTTTGCATTCCGGCTCCCACCGACACTTGTCGAACAGGCACGCGGCTTGGTTGACTACAAGGAAACCCTCGTCTTCACCGACAAGTAGCTCGGAGGAATTGGCAACAGTATGTCATGCGTACTTTCCCCGTGTCATCAACACATGTGACACGCCTTCCAGTTGCTGGACGGACCATCCTTTCCCCAATCATCAAGGCCCTCGAATGAATTGCTTTTGACGATGACCCGCTTCGAATCTTGCTCATCGGGTCCAGCTACCAGCTTTTCATCTCTCTCTTCCACATGTTGAGCGCAGAGGGCGTCGATGGGCCAGTCTGGGCTATTGGTAAATTTATATGCTCGTTGTTCATGTTCCCCGTTCATGCGATGCATACAGCCAACTTTACTTCCGTTCTCTTCGTTTGAGCTCGTCCGCGGCCCCGGTCCAGAATTCCGCGACTTTGTCCGCGTGAAGTTCAAGAACGGCACCGACGACGACGAGGTCCAGACTCTGAAATGAGCACCCCGAGGAGGCGAGGGCAGTGACCGAATTTATCTACCGTTTGGAGGTACGTTCGCCATTCACGGACGACGTGGTCCGGGCCCGTTCGTATCCGTGTTTCATGATCATGCTCACGCCTCGCCCACCATCGACAGCACCACATGGTCCATGAAGACAAGTGGTCCTCTACGTATTCGAACAGCTGGTTCTCGTTCGGCATCGGCGCCTCAACCGCAAGCGAAGACGGTGCCTGGACGCTGTTCGGGCTTCGAGAGCGGGGCGGCTACTAGGTGGGGTTTCGAACACATGCATCGGGGATCCTATGTGCGTGGATGTCTTCCACGCCGTCTCTGATCATTCAGGCAATACACATCTGTAGTAGCATTTTTAGTAACGGTATCGCAGCTATCGCAGTTCTCGAGAGCGGGGCGGCTACTACGGGCGGGGTTCGACATATGCATCGGGGGTCGTATGTGCGTGGATGTCTTCCACCCCGTTTCTGATCATTCAGGCAACATACATCCGCAGTGGCATTTTTAATAACGGTATCGCAGCTCTCGAGAGCGGTGCGGCTACTACGGGCGGGTTTCGACACATGCATCGGGGATCCTACGTGCGTGGATGTCTTCCACCCCGTCTCTGATTTCAGGCAACACACATTTGTAGTGGCATTTTCAATGACGGTATCGCAGCTCTCGAATGCGAGGCGGCTACTACGGGCGGGGTTCGACACATGCATCGGGGGTCGTATGTGCGTGGATGACTTCCACCCCGTCTCTGATCGTTCAGACAATACACATTCGCAGTGGCATTTTTAATGACGGTATTGCAGCTCTCGAGAGCGGGGCGGCTACTACGGGCGGGGTTTTGACACATGCATGGGGGGTCCTATTTGTCGTGCGTGGATGCCTTTCATCCCGTCTCTGATCACTCAGGAAATACACGTCTGCGCAGCTCTCGAGAGCGGGGTGGCTAGCTTCGAACACATGCATCGGGGATTGTGCGTGGATGTCTTCCACCCCGTCTCTGATCATCCAGGCAACATACATCCGTAGTGGCATTTTTAATAATGGTATAGCAGCTCTCGAGAGCAGGCTACCATGGAGGGCAGGCGGTTTGACACATGCATTGCAACGGGGGTCCTATTTCGTCCGTGGATGCCTTGCACCCCGTTGCTGATCATTCAGGAAAAATGTGGCGTCTTAAATCAAGGTATTGCAGCTCTCAAATATGGGCTTTTGGACTATCTGGACAAATCCATGGATGCCTTCCATCCTATCTCTGATCATTCAGGAAATGCACATCTGTGGTGGTGTTGTTATTTGGACAAAGGCATCGGGGATCCATGGATGCCTTCCACATTGTCTCTGATCATTCAGGACAAAGCATCGGGCCATGGATGCCTTCCACACTGTCTCTGATTATTCAGGACATGCATGATGATCTGTGGTGGTGTTTTTATTTGGACAAAGGCATTGGGTCCATGGATGCCTTCCATATTGTCTCTGATCATTCAGGACATGCACATCTGCGGTGGTGGTTTTAATAATGGAATTGCAGCTCTCGAGACCAGGATGGTGGCTGGATCTAATGGATAATAAAAAATATGGGGCTGTCAATAATATTGTGTATTTAATTGAAGCTATATTGACTGAATGAAGTATTACTGGGCCATAAGGTGGATGTGATTGGATTCTTGAACTACTGAATTAATTAATTGTGAAGATGGTATGTTGATGGGTTAGGCTGCTGCTTCACTTATCAGTCTGTAGTGATGGACTGTATGGCTACTATGAACTGACTTTACAATTGGAAAGCCTGGGACTCTGACTCTACTATATCACTAAAAGACTGCAGTTCTTGAAAGTTTGACTACTAGATTAATGGTGATACTGGAAAGCTTGACAACTGGGATATCTCGTGTGTTGGATGACTGGTTGTACTGGATTTCTTGTCAAATGAATTATCTTGTGTACTGGATGGCTGGGCATACTGGATATCTTGCATACTGACTTACTGGATATATGGGATTTCTTGCCAAATGAATCATCTTGTGTACTGGATGACTGGATGTACTCGGTATGTTATGTACTGGATGACTGGATGTACTCGGTATATTGTGTACTGGATGACTGGATGTACTAGGTATGTTATGTACTGGATGACTGGATGTACTTGGTATATTGTGTACTGGATGACTGGATGTACTAGATATCTTGCCAAATGAATCGTCTTGAGTACTGGATGACTGATATCACTGAAATACTAGAGTAGTAGACATACTTGATTGCTGGAGTAATGGTCTATTGAACAACTGAGAGAACTAGAATGCTAGATGACTATATTACTATAGTACTGGATCACTAACTCACATGTTAGCTTACTCCAATGGAAGATTGCAATAATGGTCAATTGGATGATTGAAAAACTGACATTCCTTGTCAATTGGTTCATCTGTTTCATCAGCTCACTGTTGCATTGTATGACTAGAATACCTAAATACTGAACAAGTGTTACATATGGAACACTAAGCTATTGAACTTATAAATTACTGTTTCCACTTAAAGACTAATGTATTAGAGTACAAAGTAACTGATCCTACTTAAAGCATAAACTGCTGTACAACTGAACTGCTGACATCAATTAAAAACTTGCATACTAAACTATAGGACTACTGAGACCAGTGAAATACTTGATATTTGAAAGGCTGTTGTACTCAAATTATTGTTTGACTATAGCATTGGAATACTTTAATATTGAGACTACTTGAACAACTGATATACTAAGTTACTTTACTATTGAAAGTGGTGAGATAACTGGAATTGCTATACAACTTGCATATTGAATGACTTAAATAACTGGCATAATAGAAATACTATGGTACTAGTGAATTGAATCTCTTCAACTATCTGCAATCTGGGGACATTTTTCAATGGACAACTGAATTAACTGGCTCCAGTCAATCCAGTTCAATCCAGTCAATCCAGACTTTTTGCAGTCTTGCTGATGCGGTCTCTGGTTCTGGCACGGGAACGATCGCAAGCGGGAGCGCGAGTACAGCGGCGACGACAGCGGCGGCGACAGCGGCACGACCCCCAGCGATCGCCAAAGGTCCAAGCAAGTTCGAGAGCAGTCCTCTCGGCGGTGGCGAACCGACGACGCGCGTGGTCATTGCGGAACAGGTCAAGCAAGATGTCAAATGGCATGAACAGGGACAGATTCGTATATCGACCGATGAGATGGACAAGGACGGCGCAGAGAAGAAGGAAGACGATTCTGGCTACTTATGACATTAGCTGGGGTGATGGCTGCCTTCCCTTAGCTTCATCTCTCCCGGATTCCCGACGTCATCTGCATTCTACTACGATCTCTACTTAGGCTCCTTCCCTGGTTACCTTTTTTTTCATTACTTAATGACTGAATAATTTTTTCTTCTTGCCCATGTTTCGCTTCCCTTGTTTGTATCATGCTGTTGCTGTTTTATGTCTGCCTCCTTCTGATATTTCCTATCTCTCGCCTCGTAAACAAGAAGTCATCGAACCAACGTGTTCATTGTTCCCTCCCAGAATGTGAGAGAGCACATCAAGAACTCGTTGAGCGTCGATTACAACAAGAGTTCCCGGCCGCCGTGCAGTTGGACCACAGCCACCATCCGCTACCGTAGGCTTCTACTTCAATTCATGTGTGGATCAATGTATCGACGCAGCCTATTCTGTCGCAAGCCTGAGTGTGCACCTCTGCCAGTATGTAAAACAATACGGTACTATGACGTGTGGATGGGTCACACGGTGTGACCCGGGATCGCTCGAAGAAAGGGGAATCGGCTATATGTTAAAGAGACGATGGTGGTGAGCTGTAACGGATCGACGACAGACGGCGGTAAACGGCAACGGATCGGTACGACGGACGGACTGAGAGAGAGCTAGAGCAGGAACTTAAATGTACTGCTTTCGAAGCCCATCGGTACTACGTCATAGAGCGGGTCGGCGTGACGCGTGACTAGTGACTATGCTGGAAGCGGATGTCGGAAGTAGATGGGATCGATCGACGTGCCGCGCACTTGTTTCTTCCTCCTTCGCCCTCACAGTTCACCAGTTTCTGAAACAATACTCTCAGGCTTAGAATCCAGATATGAACTCCAACTCCAACTCAGAGACAAACCAGACGGTCCAGACCGGCGATTTCGAAAACATCCGAGAGAAATTCGGCCGCTTCAGGATCCTTATCGTTGGGCGGGCGAACGCTGGCAAGACGACTATTCTCCGTGCGATCTGTAACACGACCGAAAGCCCAGAAGTCTATGATGGAGAGGGGAAAAAGGTGCGTGCCTAGTTTGATCATACATCTGGATGACTGGCCGACCAAATCGTGCGACCACTGGCAGATTGATTTGACACAGGTCGAGGGATCCACGGGGGTAAGTATCACTTATAACATACCGGGACTCGGACATGACGCGCATGTTTACAAATACATGCTAGCGCGGCGAGCACAATATCGAGAACGAGTTGATTTTCCGGAGCAATGACAACTTCGTCTTCCATGACTCGCGGGAATTCGAGGCCGGTTCCGCGCATGAATTCCAACAACTCAAGGACTTCATTGCTGATCGTGCAAACACGACATTTCTCAAGAAACGCATTCACGCCATCTGGTAATAGCTCAGACTGTGCGGGAAGTAATGATCGTTGACTAGTCATTATGTCTATATAGGTACTGTATCCCAATGGATAAATTGAGTCGGGCAATCCAACGCTCCGAGGAAATGTTTTTTAATGAGTGTGATACCAGAAAAGGTGGGCTTATTTTTGGCAAGATTTTCTCGAGCTCACAGCTTGGCCAGTGCCTGTTATTGTGTTGTTCACCAAGTTTGATGCATTGCTGCCTGTCGCCATGAGCGAACTATCTGGTGATGCTCGAAAGCTGCCAATAGAGGAGAGAGTAGCAAAGGCACATGAGCTGATGGATGGAGTGTTCAACAAAGCTAATATATGGGGTCGTCTCTGTGAATTGAACTATGCACCAAAATATAGTGTTCAAATTGAAGGTATTATTCTCTTTTCCAACAAAATGAGTGAGCTGACAGAAGTTGCATGGGTGCAAGGGATGCATAAGTCAAACGAGGGGTGTAACAAGTTACTGGAAAAGACAGCAGGTTCTTTGAATGACGAGGCTTTGCAAATTCTATTTGTAACTGCCCAAGAAACAAACATAGCATTGTGCATTAGATATGCAGTTCAAGAGTAAGCATTGGATGTTTAATAGTTTGCAAAGGCTAATGCAATAATCAGTGTCATAGTTGAAATAGACAAGCTGCATCGAAATGTACTTCCCATACACAACATGGGTATTCTGAAGGCTCGAAATTTAGCAAAATGGTTTCCACACTTTTGGGTGAGACAGCTTTTATATGATATGAGCTCATATATAATATGTGAATATATGTTAATTATGTTCATCTGACTGTGAAATTATAGGAGGTGAGAGACTCTACCAGGTGTCATTCCAGCAAATGTAGAAAATTGATTTGACTTGTATTACATGATGCTACTCTGGAAATGACAGAAAGTGAGTTGTGCATTGTGGAATGTGCCAGAGAGATTGGTTGATGCTGATGATGCCATGTCCATTCATTCTCCATTCTGCTCTGGAAATGACAGATTGTGAGTTGTGCATTGTGGAACGTGCCAGAGAGAGTGGTGATGTTGATGATGCCATGTCCATTTATTCTCCATTCTGCTGTGGAAATGACAGGAAGTGAGTTGTGCATTTTGGACTGTG
>JBBPNU010000107.1:0-28444 GCA_038091055.1 Leccinum angustisporum
GCGGATGCGAAAGCTTGGCCATGGCCACTGCGTCATGTTTCTCGCTCCCCTGGAGGTTGATCGCGGTATTCGCGATGTCGTCTGCAAAGCTCCCTCGAGTGCCAATCAAATCGTTGATATTTTACAGTGGGCGATACGTGAGACTTGCGACGACATCCAGAAGCGTGCACCTCACTCCCCTCTCCCTCTCCCTCTCCCTCTCCCTCTCCCTCCTCCAGGCAGACAACCGAACAAGTGCGTCAAAGATCCCTTGGAATGGTGGAGCGAGAACAGGACCAAATACCCCAATATTGATGGTATCATAGGCTTTGGATCGTGGTCAACATTGTTCTTTTCTCCTCATGTGTATTAATATACTGACAATCCTGGCAGAATGGCGGCAGCCTCAAGTGTAGTTGAACACGTCTTTTCACCTGGTCAACAGGTACTACACTTCATTTACATAGGGTATTTTGTAGTCGAATGCACAAACACTGTCGTGTCAAAAACCGCCGAGGGACATGTTTTAAACTGCGAAACCCTGGGAAGGAGTTTTTCACCCAGCCCTAGTCCCGCGTAACAAGTGCTCTTCCACTTTTCTGGAACAAGTAAATCGGCACGTCGACTGCTACCAAGCGGGACGTCCTACTCAGATCTCATTGTTTCGCCCAGATCCGATCGGTTGTACTACTAAGCGAGAACGGGTTCATTGCGGTGGCGCAGTGCTGATCCATCTTTTCACACTCAGACCATTTTTAGTCCGGGCTCTTCCACTTTTCTGGAGCACGTAAATCGGCACGTCGACTGCTAACCATGATCCCGTCCTACTCATCTCATTGTTTCGCCCAGATCCGATCGGTGGTGCTAAGCGAGAACGACGAAGGCCGATACTATATTTGGTGAGATCCAATCTAGTACGGAAGCGAGATCTGATCTGAACTTGATTGCCCTAGCATCTCCGAGTCGTGTCACGCACTTCAAGTTGAACCGTGATCTTGCAGGTCCAGTATATATAAAGGTGAATGTCTCCACTGTTTCCCTCGTCGTCCCTTCGTTGACCTCTTTCGTGATTTACTCTTGTCCCACTCTTGCATCCATGGCTCCAAATGATGGCCGGCGTGAGGGCCGAGGCAACTCTGTCGTTCAAGACGTCGATGGAGAGACTGCGAGCAGCGGACAAAAGCGTTCGTTCATGAATGCGCTCGAGTTAGGGCCTAGAAAGCGGCCGTGCGTTTGCCCGCATTTTTGTCAAAATTTCTTCTCTGACACTCTCCAGAACTATGCCCGACCCATTAGTTCACCACGGGCGGCATTTCGGTCGAGTTTCCCATGCATTTTGCAACGTGCAAGCGTTACTGACGAACGGCTTGACACTTATGGGCGACATCGAGGAAAACGGGCAAGATTCGCTCACGGCCCAGTAAGTAGCTTCCAGAGTTGCTTTAAACGCGAACTTAGTGATAATCTTCCGCAAGACAAAAGGAAGAATATGCCGTATTTCGTGAACTGTTGAGGATGGTCCCGGGGCTCGAAGGTCGACTCATGGAATCTTCGGAGGACGACATTGTTACCGTGTCGGAACTGGTGAGATCATTTGTTAAATTTACTGCGTTAATCTACAACAATTATGTATAGGTTCAGAAGGGTGCTAACAGTGCAAGAGCTGATGATACAAAAGGCATGAAGGGTGCCATTATAGACTGGATCACCCCCAAAGGTCAGACGCTCAGTCCGCATATACCCCGTAACGTGAAGTCGGGTCGCGGTTTCCAGCATGAGCGCACAGGAGCGCTCCTTTGCCCTGCTGGCTTTGAGTGGCAGAATTCGGAGTAAGTATCTTATTTGACTTCACCGTGACGTGAAATTCTGAGGTAGCGTCTCCAAAGGATCAAGGATAAGTTACGGAACGGTCAAATTCAGGTCGCAGGAGACCAATGGCCAATTTTCCTTTATGCTAACTATATGTACGATCCGGAAGACCCATGGAATGGCTTGCTTCGAAGTGGACTCTTGGTTTGTGTACGTCTCGCCGAGCTTACTCGCTAAGCAATACTAACTTTTTTTAGGCTTATAAGCATGTGTTCACGTCACCTAGCTCTGTAGATCAGGAGCCGAAAGCTACTCGGTCCGGAAACGCACGCATTCATGGCATGCGCAGTGTCACGAAATCCTCGATTGCCTATGTTGCAACTCAAGTAAGATGTGTCGGACTTCTTTCTGTTATGATGCTGACTATTATAGGCTCGGTTTGCATTGTCGTCGGCCCAGGTGTTCTCCCGCACGGATTTAATCACTGATTCTGAACGGTTCTATAACAGCATTCTGGATTTATTGAATGACCTAGAGGAGAAAGAAGAGGTCGAGCAGTTGCTCTTGTGGTGGAATAGACAGATATTTCCTCTCTATACAGAGAGTGAACGTCTGCCATCAAAGAACAGTGCACTTGCAAGGATTCGTGCCAAGCGTGCAGAATGCCGGGCAGCTGTAGATGATCAGGCGTAATTTTTATTTTATGTTTTTGCACAAATATAAGGTCCTCCGAGTCCTATTGCCTTAAGTTGGCTCATTTGGCTTCCATGAGAGATACCTAAGTGTGCACTTGGACAAACTGTAATGATAATACCATACTGCGCAGTGATCTCATGATTAGATGGGATTGTAATCTCTGCCATGTTTGTTGATCTCACAATTAGAGAGTCACATTGGGAGTTGTATTATAATCTGTGTTCTACTTGTTGATCTTATCATTGGAGTCATGTTGAGAGTGGAATCATACTATCTGCCATACTTGTTGGTCTTATAATTAGAGTCATAATGGGAGTGGCATTGTAATATATTTTATGCTTGTTGACCTTGTAATCAGCTAGAGCTCAATGTCATTTTGGGTGGGTTGGCATAAATTACAGGAACTTTCCACAATTATATTCAAGAAGACAAACTGTCATCTTTTGAGTAGTTGTCAAGGATATAATTGACATATCAGATGACAAAATCAATCACAATAACAACTAGTTAGGACATCTCCCAATCTTAGTCTGATGTCAATCTAGGGCATGTAGAAAGAAATTAGAATTTACAAATCTATGACATATATTGACATTGGAGTCATATTGGGGGATATGACCATCAGAGTCATAAGTATACAAATTGTAACCACTCTCTGAATTAAATAAATTGACATCAGAGACAGGCTGGGGGATGTGGCCAACAGAGTCATGTAGAGAGTGGTTGCAATTTACCAAGATATGACTTTGTTTGCCATATCTCCCAATCCTCCCAATCATGGAGTCTGATGGCAATCCTTGTCATGACTTTGTAAACTGTAACTACTCTCTACATGACATAGATTGACATCAGATTCAGGTTGGGAGATATAACCATCAAAGGCACACTTTTGTACATTGTAATTATTCCCTGCATTATTCTGAGTACCACACCTCCCAACCTGAATCTGATGTCAATCAATGTTATGACCTATGTAAATGGCAACTACTTTCTGTGTGACACTGATTTCCAGATCTCCCATCTTGAGTATGATTTCAATCTATGTCACTCAGAGAGTAGTTGCCATCTACAAAGTCACGACACAGATTGACATCATACTCAAGATGGGAGATCTGGAAATCAGTGTCATGCAGAGAGTAGTTACCATTTACCAAAGTCATGTGAGCATAATGTCAATCTATGTCGTGATTTGGTAAATGGTAACTACTCTCTGCATGACACTGATTTCCAGATCTCCCATTTGGAGTATGATGTCAATCTATGTCGTGGCTTTGTAGATGGCAACTACTCTCTGAGTGACATAGATTGAAGTCATACTCAAGATGGGAGATCTGGAAATCAGTGTCACACAGAAAGTAGTTGCCATTTACATAGGTCATGACATTGATTGACATCAGACTCAGGTTGTGAGATATTTCAATGAGTTTCATTGAGATTGATTTTATAATTGAATATATCAATAATGTCCTTGACAACTACTTGAAGCATGATAGTTTTGATCCTATTTATAATTGTGGAAGGTTTTTGTGATTGCTATCAACACACTCAAGGAAAATAATGCCTGAGCTAGTGTGTTATAATAATGATATGAAGGACAATGAAAATTATCTTCGATAATATAATATATGACTATATCTATTTGTCACTGTTCCCCTGATGTAGCCGCTTTCCGTCTGGGCTCTGTGACGTGGTATGAAAGATGATGAGTGCACGGTCGCGGAGGGTAAGGTATCTATCTACGTTGTTGGCATGGGACGTACGTGTTTGCACGCCATGCCATGCTTGATTCGGCCGCTCGCCAAGACAGTCTGGTGGACCCCGAACGAATCGGGGGAAGCGGAGTAAATGTTGACGTTTCCGGCGCTGCTGGTGCCAGCGTACGTCCCGCCTTTAGGGTTCAGCGAGACTGCCCAGGCTGGTGAGGAAATTAGTGGATGAAGATGCTCTACAGAGACAAGTATACTCACAAGGTTCTGCGCCCTTCGCGGAACGATCATAGCTCTCGTGCCGGCGGACAATAGTGTCGGATGTGAGATCACAGAGGCAGGTCATGCCGTCCAGGCCGTTGTACAGCACCGATTGGCCATCGGGGGAAACGGAGAGTGATCTCAGATGATGGGGAGGTTGTGCGGTGGGCGGGCGTGGGATACTTGGCCTGAGGTAGAGTCCCATTATTTGATAGTGCCGTCTGCTGAGGCGGAGATGACCGCGTCGGTCGCAGCCTGTCCAGACCATGTCCCATATTTCGTCGCTGTGTGCTGTGTGCTGTTGAGATCATCAGACCAAGCAAGGATATAAAACGCGTACGTTCTTTGCAATCAAGGGCGTTGACAAACGCGAGACTCTGACGCTGGTCGCATATATGCAGAGTGTTGAGTTTCCGCCGAAGATGTGTCAGAAATGTTGCAAAGGACGGGAATTGCCGCTTACATAACTAGCTAACTCCCATATTTGGAGATGTTTGTCACCAGGGTTCAGGGTTTGAATCCGCTATCTAATCTTTCTTCTCTTCTTTCTCTCGTTCCCACCATCACCGTACTCAGCGCTCAAGCACTCACCCATACATCCCTGAGGCCTATGACATACAGGGACCGGAAACCAGCTATGCATACTCGGGTTTGTGAGTGTTGTCAATCACATTCCACTCCCTGGCACTAAGATGCATATATGCGTCAATCTTAAGTCACTTTCGCTGCAGATCATGATTGTACACTGGCAGGTACTACTACGTCCGAGTCTGACGGGCGTCGGGTGTGGTGATTGATATAAACTTGAATGTGCCAGTGCAGGTTGATGTGTCTACGGTTAGTTAGCCGTCACCCTTGCTTGCAACCCACCCGCCCGCGCCCTCCCTCGTTCTCCCATCTCAACGCGTCGAGGACGGCGTGTTCTTGCCCCAGCCATCCACGTTACCTCCCTCGCCTCATCCAAGAAGGCGTGTCACGACTGCCGTGTGCTCTCGGCTCAACGAGAGCATACGACGGTCGCTCTGGGTCTTCAGTACTCATCCCTCGCCAATGTCACCCACGTTGGTGACGCACACGCACCCTCCGTTGCTCCGCCGTCCCGCTCTCACACAATTGATTGCGACCCACCCTCCCTCGTTCTCCTCAACGCGTCGAGGACGGCGTGCTCTTGCCCCAGTCATCTGCATTACCTTCATCGCCTCATCCACGAAGGCGTGCGACGACTGCCGTATGCTCTCGGCACAACGAGAGTATACGACGGTCGCCGTACGTCGTTACCTCCCTCGTTTGCCCTCGTCCTCGCCTACATCACCCTCCCGTGCGCACGGCCATCCTTGAAGAAGCGAGTCGCACTATCTAACTCATTAGCATCCACAACTCGGTGGTGATCTTCCCGGGCCGAACACCTGAACGTCAGGTATACTCCACGTATTAATTTCAAGGCATTTACCCGTGACTCAGTTCTTGACCGCCAATGTCGCAGGTGACAAAGAAATGTGAGTGAAACTACCATCGAGTTAACTCCTCATATGGTACTTCGCAAAACTTATCCACGGCAGCACAACGCAAGTATCCTTCGCAGTCGAGTCGAGACGATCCGTCGACTCCAGTGGCGAGATCGCCAAGGCCGCAGGTTCCATTTCGATCGAGAGAGGTCGTATGCAGTGGCGGGGCCCTGCTATCTTCAACGATTTCATCCCCGTCGCTCAGTACTATATATTCCAGACCCAAAAGCATTTTGCCTGGCAAAGGACCCAGTTGACTTTGGCTGGTTCCCCGCATGACGGGTCGTAAGTTGAACATCAAAATGACAAATGACGGTGGGTACTTGGTCCACCCTCGTAGGTTTGAAACCATTCCCATCCCGTCTCCCCGACCTGGCCCTCATATTCAGAGAGGGGCGCCCGATGGGATAACAGCTTCCCCCACATGCACGAATGTAACTCTGGACGCTCCTCACGAAGCCCAGGGTCGTCATACTGTTCGGGAAACCAGTTTTCCGCATAACCACACGTTCGATACTGATCGCAAATAGTAAATGTATGCGAAGAAACACATCAAATACATAAGTACGAACGATACAAACATGACGTGGACTAGGCACCGATATGTACTTACAGAATCCGCTGATCGAGCGGAACACTACCCGCCCATGATACCATCGTCCTGTGCAGCGCCAACGCCGCTCGGGTGTGATCCAGCCTACCACATTCATCCAACATACGTTCGTAAAACTTGGACGTGATCGTGCTCGCTTGCACAATGCATCGTCCACCGACTACATCGTCCCAATCACAGATCGGAACCCTGCAAACTGCATCACCGACGCCAGATGGATCACCTCATTCGGACTCTCCTTGTACCCGACTGTGGTCTGGCACGCAGAGAGGTAGGCAAATTCCGGGTGCTCCAACTCACATCCCATAATGTGTTCGATTGTAAACGGACCATCGCGGATGGCAAACGCAGATTAAAAGGGGTTTTCTACGTTTGGGACGCCGTGACAAGCAAAGTGAACCCACTCGTTCTTCTTTAGCTCCTTCGAGACTCTAGATATACTTGATTTCGAACCTTCGAGGCGCGTGAGCTTGGCAAGACCTCGCACACGCCTAGAGACGATGTTCAGTTCGCTGCCAACAAAATGAAGTTTACTCTGGCCAACAGCAGCGGCTTGACCTATAGCGAGAAAGCGATTCTCAGTTACATTTATCGAGGACTTCGTCAATACAGCATCCCGCCTAGCACGAATGAGGGCGGTGAGGGTGGGGGGTGTAAGAGGAGATGTACATTTGAGAGGGATTGGGTTGGCCCTCCCGATATGGACCGGCAGCATGCTGCAACGGTGGAAGAGAGAACTCGGCAGTTGGGCACCACCAAATGCGTGAACGAGGTGGAACCGTCGTCTGCAGAAAGTCTACAAATGGGGACACAGCTTCTTCCCAGAGGTCACGCAGGAAGCGGGTCACCAAGATCATTCTGCACCTTCATTGTTTCTGCACGAAATATCAGAGATCGGAGCTCCGACAACAGGTCCTCAACGCGCTGATTTTCAATGGGATATGGACCGGATCTCTGTCGGAAAACACAGCAAGTCCATCGCACGTATGCCTGCTAGCATTCACGATGACCACAGGTCCCCCACTGTCAGCGTGCTGGAGTTCGGAGAAGGAAGGGGGGAGAAGGAATCGAGCGAGGCCGGGTAAATTGCGAATTTGAGTGATTACACATTGCAGATCAACATAAAGGCTGCACAGCTTGTTGTGCTGATCTGGACCTTGTGAATGAATTGTATCGTGAATTTCTGATGAAAGTCGAGTAAACCGGTCTGCAAGGGACTGTCCTTCGGGGCCCGATGTGATGACATCTTGAAGAGGGCAACGGAGACGAGCGATCTGAGTCCAGAATACACCACGACCTTGCTCGAGAAGCTCGACCGCTTTTTTGCATGGTGATCGCGGAGACAAGCGGAAAAAGCATCAATTGCTAGGGATGAAGCGAGGTCCTTGAAACTCTGGAGACGATGGGGTAGGGATGGTAAAGTGGCGAGATACTGAACAAGTAGTCGAAGGGATGTTTCGTAAGCGAGAAGGACTGTGGGATGGCGGAAATCCTCAGCTTCCGTGATCCATTTTTTGGCCGCAGAGAGATCGTCTGGTGAGAGTGTTTGAGAGATAGTCGACAACTGTACAGACTGAATAGATCCTCTCTGTCCTTCAACTCGTTCGACTGGGTGAAGCGAACACGGAGACAACATGCAAGGTTACACAATGACCGTGATCGGTAAGGATGGCCAGGTGGGCAAAGGTCGAGGGATTCTCTGGCGAGGATGATGGCCTCATTGAGGTACGTCATTCCTCCACGATCGCATAGATAAATTGCGACATTGTTCAACGACATTGGTCGATACGGGTGTTCTGACGGGAGAAGTTCTAGGGATTGTCGGCCAAGGATGATGGCCTCATTGAGGTCCGGCATGTCTCCAAGCCGCAAGTAACGAGTAGAGAGATATCTTGCGACATTGTCCAACGACATTGGTCGATGCGGCTGCGCTGATGGAAGGTCGAGAGATTGTCTGCCCAGGATGATGGCCTCATTGAGGTTTGTCATATCTCCAAGCCGGTTACAACGGTTGGAGAGATAGAGTGCGACATTGTTCAACGACGTCGATCGTTCCGCGTGCCCTGATGGGCAAAGCTCGAGGGGCTTGTCTGCCGAGGATGATGGCCTCATTGAGGCTTGTCATGTCTCCAAGCCGGTCGTAACGAGTGGAGAGATAGAGTGCAACATTGTTCAACGACATCCATCGTTCCGGGTGACCTGACGGGTGAAGGTCGAGGGTTTGTCTCCCGAGAATGATAGCCTCATTGAGGTCCGTCATGTCCCCAAGCCAGTTATAACGGCTGCAGAGATATTTTGCGACATTGTTCAACAACATTGATCGATGCGGGTGTCCTGACGGGCAAAGGTCTAGGGATTGCCTGCCGAGGATGATGACCTCATTAAGGTCCGTCATGTCTCCAAGCCGGTTATAACGGTTGCAGAGATAGCGTGCGACATTGTTCAACGATATTGATCGATGCGGGTGCCCTGACAGGCAAAGGTCGAGGGCTTGTCTCCCGAGGATGACGGCCTCATTGATATCCATCATGTCTCCAAGCCGGTCATAACGAGAGGACAGATAGACTGCAACATCGATCAACGACGTTGATCGATCCGGGTGCTCTGACGGGCGATGGAGGGCTTGTCTCCCGAGGATGATGGCTTCATTGAGGTCCGTCATATCTCTGAGCCGCTGGTAACGAGAGGAGATATTGCTTGCGAGATTATTCAACGACGTTGATCGCTTTGGGTGCCCTGCTATAGATAACTGCTTCCTCGATGTCCTCCACCACTCCCAGATGGTTGTAACAATCCCGGAGATGATTGCCAAGCTGATTTAGTGGGCCCCATCTCTCCTAGTGACCGGGTGGGCAACAAGCCAGTGCTTGGCGATCAAGGACGATTGCCTCGCTAACGTGGTCCGTCCCGTCCCCTTGATCAAACTTGACGAATACCGACTTTGCTCGAGACCACCACTGCTTGGCTGACGTGAATGTCTTTTCACTGTGGCTCTTCTTGACAACACAGTGAAGTAAGTACCTTTTGATATCATCTTGGTTCGCTGAGGGTTGGGACAGTGAGGGGGAAGGTACTGGACAGTAGAAAGAAGAATGTAAGAATGTTGGCGACTTCGCCGCAATGCCATGGGAGCAGCCTCGTTTTTTCCGCATTGTTCGTTGGCACAGCAGCGTCATTGAATGAGTGCTTCCAGGAGGCTGTTGGCACAGCTCAAGGTGCTTAAAACCTGGCAAGGAAGGCTTTGACGTAATCAGTTCAAAAGGGCCTTGGATAAAATGACGACCAAAAAACGGTATCGACAGATCGAAATTGACAAACCACTACCACCACCCAGCGTCTATACGCACCCAGAAATTGCTACCGCGTGATCCCCATCTCCAATAACGTCACAACGACTTCCACCTCATCATACCGCCCCGGATTCTCAGATGTCTTCTTCGAATGAATGTACTTGAGTGTGTTCCGGAAATGTCGCTGGATCATGTCCGGATATGCGACACCTTCGATTTGTTGCGAAGGGTGGAGGTACGAAGCTGAAGACGAGGGAGAGGTAATGGTGTCCATGGAGGTTGTGAATCAGACTTGTGATGAGTTCCACGAGCGAGACAATGAACTTTGGGGCGACCTGCGACAGTGTCGGAAACTCGTCAGTATCAAGAAAATGTAGAGTGAAGAGATACGCACAGAAAATGCCACGCGGTCAAAGTAATACAGATATTGATCGAGCGTGTCACAGTATATCTGAACAGTGACGATCTCCTCCGTCGCCGAATGCGCGATCCGCAACGACGTTTGCAAACATTCCAGTACGCGTTTGCTGTCTTGGTTGTGGGTACTAAGACTGTGGACAATACGTCAGTATGGATCGCAGCGCGAACGCGCAGACTGGAACTTACCGCCTTTTGGCCTCCCCATCCTTTTTTTCCTTGGCCTTCCCCTTCCCCCCCTCCCCCTCCACCGCTGCTTCCTGCCACCACAAATGACTTGCAGCATGCACTGCCGTCGCCTGATGCGGCTTCTTTAACAACCTAGTTCTATGCTCCTACCCATCCACCTCGGACACCTTTGCGCCCTGCAACGTTCCAATGATCAACGTGATCACAGCCAATTGTGCTCGGCTTCCCGAAATCGAATCTTCGTACACCAAAAACGCTTGGACGTACAGGTCGTACGCCAGGTCTTCGAACCCAGAGTCGCATTCGGAGGCGATTTGAGCGGCGAGGAGGAATAGACGGAGCGCGAGGGAGGGAGAGTGGACCTTGTGTCGTAAGGATGGAGGTGCATTCGCGCACGAACTTGAGGATGGTGGTCACTTTCGATTGCCAGTCATCTTCCTATTCGTTGTTGAGATAAGAAGACAAAAATAATTAAAAGTGCAATCTCACCAAAAGTTCACGAGTTTTGTACCGTCGACAGAGTTTGAAAGCTTGATGCTCGAAGTGATAAGCGCTGGGAACGTATACCACATTCATTCGCCTCCAACCTCAAAGTGCCGACGTGCGGTTTGCAGCAGCTGACGAGTGTGGTGCGCCAGTCAGTTCTCAGAGACATTCTCTCGACCCAAGGAATCCGGAGACCTACCTCAAAGTGCACCCCCAACGACTCACACCATCCACGTTTTGATTACGGTCTCGTTCTTGATCACACTCGAGACGACGCGTGGAAAAAAAAATGTTGTGTTAGGAGCGGGACGTAGTGCGAGATGGCAAGCTAAGTCAGCACGGATTGGTACGAGTTGATCGGAGTGACGAGCAGCGCTGCCAGATTCGCATCCGTTTGTTGAGCGTGCAGATCCGAGCTGCATGAGATCGTCGTCATGAGTAGACACACATATATAGAAATAAAACGTACCTTTCGGAACATTCTTTGATTTTAGTGTGCGCAAAAGCCAAAATCTAATCCACGTATTGGAGTCTGTCTGGGTGACAACTGAGGGAAAGATTCGTGAGCGAGACCAGAAGCGCCGTGATCTCTTGTATCGACAAGTCTCGTCGAGCCTGCGACCGCGTCGTCAGAATGCCACTAGTTCGTGTATATCTCGTCGTACGTACCTTGATGAGTTCGACGACTTGTTTCCAAAAAACCTGAAAAAGCCGGACGTCTTCTGGTATGCCACCGGACTTTCTCACAGGCACATCATCCTTTTCCTTTTCCTTGCCTTTTCCGTCTTCCTGCGAGACACCCGTACACACCAATGTTCTTCTCCGACTCTTCCACCCTCAGCATCTGCGCCCTCGATCTTTTCGGTATCCAGATTAGTATGATTCTCTCTCCCCAGTCGGACCTTTTCTGCCAGTGGCTTGGCGGCAGCCTCTTCCAGTTTCTTAGTCTCCACTGGGTCCTCGCTCTCCGCCTCGCGGGCGGCGGTTGCGGATAAAAAGGGTCCGAGTGAACGAAGGTGGAATTCGGGCGTGAATACCTACAAAAGTCGTTATTCAGTTTCAGGATAGCATATACGTAAACGCTGACCTGGATGACTTCCATAAGATACTCCTGTGCGATGACGTCCTTGCAGTTGACGAGTTGTTCCAGTATAGCTAGAAGTATGCTCTTCTGGTACATTTCCAAACCGACGCCGTCGAGCTGGGAGAGATGGACGAGGTTGGTGCCGACGAGGATGTGGAGTTCGCGACGTTCCATCTCGCGTTTCTCGCAGTCGCGCGAGCGACCTTTGTGCTGGAAACGAACCCAGAGCTTGTTCATCTCTATGGAATTCGTGAGCACGAACGCGATAGAGTCTTGCAGGGACCCTTGGGGACTAGGCCGGGTCAGCAAACGGATGACGCAACCCGGCATGAACTCACCCGGAATCGGTCCCGACGGGCAGGTGATCCCTTGTCTGACAGCTGAGATAGTGTCGTAGAAAGAGTCCACGTATGGGGTTCAACACGCCTCTGTTCATTTGCATCATGTCCTTCATGATGTGCTTGACGTGTGCCAGTGCGTCAGCGATAGACATGTACACGGACCCGACGGTGATTATGAGGTAGAGGCGAGGAACAATGTTTCCAGCGTACTGGACTAGTTCGTAGAGATCTGCGAGATGGTGTCTGGAGTGCGTGTGTGCGTCATAGAGGTAGTTTGAAAGATGTCGGAGGGCGTCGAAGATAGCCCATGATGTCTTGCGTCAGAGGAACTCGAGTCTTAGAGCTGGACGCGTGTACTTACAGAGCTCATTATATTGCTTTGGTGAGTGTGACGACGTGCGCAGTTCGGCGAGCATGAGACTGGCGCTCTTCAGCGCGTCCATGATCTTGTCGTTGTCCTACAACAAGGTCGTCAGCGATGATGGCTCCGAGGGCAAATTCGGTGAGACGCACGAGATGACGCTTCATCTGGCTGACTTGAATCTTTACGGCTTCCAGGGACTCGCTGAGAAGTTTTCCCTCTGTGACGATGGTGGTTGTGGTTGTGGTTGTCGCCGTCGCCGTCGATGTCGTCGTGGCCATCGTGTTCGACGTCGTTCGGGGGGGATAATAGTAGTGACTGGCAACGACGTCGACTCGGAACCCCCTTCACCCCGCGCCTTATGTAAGCAGAGCGTGCATATACGCAGCATGGGGGGCACGTGTCGTGTTATAAGCTACTGTTTAGTCCTCTTGCGGATCTGATGAGATCACGAGTCTGATTGGATCCCTTCAGCCCGCAGAGAAGCAAAGTGACGCCCGGCTCACTCCCTCGCAGCTCTGTCGCACGCTGTCAAATCTGTTTCGCTCCTTGCCCAACAGTTTCATCTATCCACGTCTGCATACACTGACCCTCCGTCACTCCGCCGTCCCGCTGCTTGCGACGCACCCGCCCGCGCCCTCCCACCTCGTCTATCCTCGCATCAACGTGTCCAGGACAGCATGCTCTTGCCCTAGTCATCCCTCGCCTCATCCAAGACGGCGTGCGACGACTGCCGTATGCTCTCGGCACAACGACAGTATACGACGGTCGCCGTACGTCGTTACCTACCTCGTTTGCCCTCGCCCTCGCCTTCTCTGCATCACGCCTCCTGTGGACCTACGCGTGCGGGCACACGCACCACCTCGTTTGCTCACTGCCCCGCCGCCCTCGCCCTGTCCCGCCCTCGTCCTCGCACATTACCATCGCTTGTCGCTTACCTTCACCCACGACACGCATGCACAAGGAGGTACGTCTGATGGCGCTCCCACGACGGTGAACACAGGGACCGAGTACACAAACACGCACACAAATACGTGGACCCTCACTCTCCTCATGCTCCCGTCCTCGTACTTTCCAACGTCGCACGGCAGCGACACCGCGTCTCCGGAAAAGTGCGAGCATATACGCACGCACGCGAACGCCTGGTATGCCATGACGACGTTACAGTCCCGACGGTCAACCATCTCCTTCCCATGCGAACTCTGACCCCACTTCCAGCTTGGCAATGATCATGGGCCGCAAGATGGGTTCAAATAACAATGACTCATCCTTCATCCTGATCGCCCTTTAGCGTTACGTGGAGGTGAGCGTTCTTTCCATGGCTCAAGACATATCATATATAGTGACAATTCACGGTACAGATCCTCCCTCGCTCTTCTTGGCTTCGAGCGGCGCCCTCGCTCACGCAGTCTCTACCCTAGTGTTGGTCGAAACTATTACCGGCAATCTCTTCAGCTGAGAATAGGAAATGTATGCAAAGACACATCCAATACATACGAGGTAACCATACAACGATACAAACTGAATGGATTAGGCACCGAGATGTACATAGAGAATCCGTTGATCAAGCGGAACAATACCAACCAATGAGTTCATCGTCCTCTTCAGCGCCAACGCTGCTCGAGTGTGATCCAGCCGACCACATCCATCCAACATATTCTCGTAAAACTTGGTCGTGATCTTGTTCGTATCTGCGTCGTCCACCACCCACATCGTCCCAATCACAGACCGGAACCCTGCAAACTGCATCGCCGACGCCAAGTGGATTACCTCCTCGTCTCCGACCGTCGTATGACAAGCAGACAGGTAGGCAAACTCTGGGTTATCTAACTTGCATCCCATGATCCGTTCCACGGTAAACCGGCCGTCGTGGAGACTGAATGCGGAGTCAAAGGGTTGCTTCCTGTTTGGGATACCTTGGCAGGCAAAGTGAACCCACTCGCTCGTCTTCAGCTCCTTCGAGACTTGGGACATGCTCGATTCGGGACCATCAAGGCGCGTGAGCGTGGCGGGTCCCTGAATGCGCTCAGCGATGATGGCCAGCTCGCTGCCAACTGAGAAAAGTTCACTTTCGCCTTTGGAATTCGCCTGACCCACTGCAAGGAAAAAATTCTGTTCGTGTATCGCAGTCGTCGCCGATGGATGATTGCGTCTCGCACGGATGAGGGTAGTCAGCGTGGGAGTGTAAGACGAGATGTACAAATGGGAAAAAGCCGGTTGGCCGTTCCGATATGGATTAGCCGCGTGCAATGGCAGAAGGCAGAACTCGGCAGTGGGACACCACCAGACACGTGAGCCAGGTGGAACTGTTGCCTGAAGAAACTCCGAGTAGCGATAGGCGAGACGACCTCGTCCCAAAGGATTCTCGGGAAGCGAGCAAGACCTCTTCTCATGTCTATTGTCTTTGCATCCAAAATCAAGGACTGGAGGTCCGATGAGAGGTCCTGAACACGGGATTTCGTTGTTTTCAATGGGATATGAACCGGATCTGTGTCAGGAAAGACAACGAGTGCATCGCACGAATACTTGCTAGCATTCACGATGATCACAGGTCCCCCACTGGCAGCGTGCTGGAGTTCGGAGAAGGAAGAGGGGAGAAGGATCCGAGCGAGGTCGGGTAATTTGCGAATTTGAGTGATTGCGGATTGCAGATCAACATGAAGACTGCACAGCTTGTTGTGCAGTTCTGAACCTTGTAAACGAATCATTGTATCGTGTATTTCGGATGTGAGTCGAGTAAATTCGTCAGCAAGGGACTGTCCTTCCTGGCCCAAGGCGATGACATCTTCAAGAAGAGAACGGAGACGAACAATCTAAGCCCAGAATACACCGCGACCTTGCTCGAGAAGCTCGACCGCTGTTTTTGCGCGGTAAGCGCGGAGACAAGCAGAGAAAGCATCAATTGCTAGGGATGAAGCGAGGTCCTTGAAACTCTGAAGACGATTGGATAGGGGTGGTAAAATGGCGAGATGCTGAACAAGTAGTCGAAGAGATGTTTCGTATGCGAGAAGGATTGTGGGATGGCAGAAATCCTCAGCTGCCGTGATCCATTGCTTGGCTGCAGAGAGATCTGCTGGTGAGAGTGCTTGGGAGATATTTGACAACTCGGTAGTATAGAGAGTGAATATAGTAACGAGAGGAGAGATAAATTGCGACATAGTCATCTCCGAGTACCGAATGATATCAAACGGCCACAATAGATCATTGTCCATGTTCATGTTGAGGGGAATGGTCTGAAGGGTAGCCGGAACCGCCGGACATAGGTGTAAAGTCTTTTAAGACATGTATTAGATTCTCAGATACAATCGCCGGTATTATATAGTAAACTACCTGCCAATCAGTGTTCCGATTCAAGCTTTATGATAAGAAAGAAGGACGCACCTATGAGACAGTGTTGTTGAGGCGGATGCGTCCGTTGTGAGTGCCAGATCAACTGAATGATAGTAAAAGTCGATGAGAGTCACGAAATGTGCTGTGTAGATATCACTGTGAGCATTACTATAATATCTGCCATATTGTCAACTTCACATGACTGCCATTCTTGATCTACAGACCTTTGCTGCATGCACCCTCGCTAGCAGCGAGGGCCTGGCTGCTGCATCGAAGATGCTCAAGTCCTGTTTAGCAGGATCAGACATACATCTGGACCTGATACTTCAGGACTTATGCACCATCCCTAACTTATTCGAATTCATTGTGTCAGGTGTGTTTGTCCCTTTGTCGTTCGTCCATTGCCAGTGTCTGACCCAAATGTGTTCAGCCTTGCCAAGTGCAGACCTGGTACACAGAATCCTGAACACATACCCAGCCGATCCTGCACTGGTTGAAGCTTCGTCCGCAAGCCGTTTGTTGCAAAGGCTTTCATCTGTCCTCTTTGCTTTGCCACCGTATCTTTTCCCCAGAGACACCATCCGTCGTATTGGGAAGTCCAAACTATATGTCGAGGGTGCGTTGTCAGCCCTTGTCTTATTGTCCTCCGCTGAATTTTTGGCCTGTATTGACTCTGACGCAATGTCCACGAGCCTGTTAGAGGACTTGCAACATGATAAGAAGCAGTCCCTGGGGGTCCTCGTGCATAATCAGAAGCAAAAGAACTCGGGACCCAAGATCAGGAACAACATCATGGATGTGACGCTTTTCCGTAGGTTAGGAGTCGAGGTTCCGTTGAACCATACGGATGCCTCTAACATAGCACGTGGGATTACTGACGATCTCAAAGGAATCTTGCAGGTGTGTCGATACTACCTCCCCCTGCCGTTTTCACGCATATTGACGCATTCATAAGTTTTATCTTGAGCTCCTCACAGAACCGTCTCTCGCCCAACACTTGAGAGATGCTTTTCTCTCGATCCCGGATAATGTCACAGTTGTACATCCGTCCGTTCCACGACGAGAAACCGAGGCCGTCGAAGCTATCGAGCCAAGTCCATCCGCGTATCCAACGGTTCAACCAATGAAGGCTGCGCTATATTTTGGAAACGCGGATGGTTTTGGAGAGTGGCATGTCATCATCGGTACCAACGCAACGAGGAAACTGCGAGAGCTAGCCAATGGGTGATAAGAGTAAATGTGCCATTGTGTTGAGAAAGATCAAGTATGTCACATATGCTTATTGTGATTGGGAAAATTGACCGTTGTGATAGGCAGCTTTTCAATGGCCACTTTTCCGATGAAAATCAGAAGAGGCTCAATTGTTCATCTGGAATTCCGATCTTCGAAGCCAAGATGCAGCGGGACCTTCGACTTGTTGTGCGTATCTTGTTTAGAAAAATAACAACCAGTGGTTCACTCTTCGACAGTATCAAATCGATGTCGTCCCTGATCACGATGGAGAGGCGAGTTCAACCTTGACGTTTCTTGGATTTTGATCTGACTTGCTTTTTCAGGTCGACCGACAAGGTATCCCCTCGGAGCCATTGTCGTCTTTCAGACATTGACTTCTTATTTTAGTTATCAAAATATACGGTATATACACTCACACGCAACTGAATCGGCCCGGGGTTTGGGACGCAATCGGTGGACAACTAACTGGAACAGGCTGTATTGTAAAAATGAATCTTCATTTTCCCTACAATTGTCGAGAAGTAGTGTATCTTCCACCCCGACAGTCCTCGAGTGCCGTATATGAATGTTCACATGAATGTTCACTGCATTAGTCGAGTATACTATAGCTTGAATGTTCATTGAACGTTCAATGAACATTCAACATTGTCTACCTCATTTGATAAGCGATCCCGCCGTACTACGGAACTATTAACCTGAACGTTCAGCGCCTTTTGCCCTATTTGGCACTATTAACCGCCTGAACGTTCATTTCAACGGCCACTGAATGTTCAGCCCGTCCTGACCTATTTGTCCACCGCACGGCCACTGAATCTTCACCGAATCTTCACCATATAACCGCGTACCTCTACGGATACCCATTTGGTCGGTCCACCGTGCCGAGCGCACGGCCATTGAATGTTCACTGAATCTTCACCATATCACCGCGTACCTGTATGGATACCCATTTGGTCGGTCCACCGTGCCGAGCGCACGGCCACTGAATCTTCACTGAATCTTCACCTTATCACCGCGTACCTCTACGGATACCCATTTGGTCGGTCCTCCGTGCCGAGCGCACGGCCACTGAATGTTCAACGCCTCGACGACACGTACCCGTTTTATCGAGCAATTGGCCTGCGTCCTGAATGTTCAATGAACGTTTAGTCAGGTAGTACACTGAACCTTCAGATACTACGACCGATACGTACCCGTTATATCCAGCAATTGGGCCTGTGTCCTGAATGTTCAATGAACATTCAGATATTACGATCGATACGTACCCGTTATTATCGAGCAATTGGCCTGCGTCTATCCAGCAATTCAATGGGCCTGTGTCCTGAATGTTCAATGAACATTCAGATATTACGATCGATACGTACCCGTTATTATCGAGCAATTGGCCTGCGTCCTGAATGTTAAATGAACGTTCAGCGGTACCTGAGTGGTCCTGAATGTTCGATGAACGTTCAGCCGTTTGTCAATAAACGTTCAAAATTGGACACGTACCGTCGAGCATTCGGCCTCCTGAATATTCAATAACATTCAGATACGTGTGGTGGTGATGTGGGCGGCATCGACTTCTAAACGTTCTGTGTTCTCCCGATCAACCGGCAGTGAACGTTCAAAGAGACGACACGTTACCTTTTTTCAAGCATTGAACGTTCAGCATAGAGCAGGGCTGTCGAGAGTTTAATGTTCAAATATGCCCTGAGTGAACTTGAATGTTCACGTACCGACACGTAACCTTTTTTCAACCATTGAACGTTCAGCAGAGAGCAGGGCTGTCGAGACTTTAATGTTCAAATATGCCCTGAGTGAACTTGAATGTTCACGTACCGACACGTAACCTTTTTTCAACCATTGAACGTTCAGCAAAGAGCAGGGCTGTCGAGACTTTAATGTTCAAATATGCTTGAGTGAATGTTCACGTACCTATTTTGCCTTGTTTTAACGTTCTTGTCAAGTGTGTCGGTGGAGCGCTCAGCGTCGAGACCTAAACGTTCACCGTGTCACATGATGTTGATGAACTCAACAATAAGTCACATGATATTGTTGAATTCACGTGATGCCGTGACTCGACTTCTCTCCGAGTTGACACTGACAGTAAATTTGAGAAGTTTATCGTTTATCGAATGAAGTTGTCTTATACTAGCATAGTACGAACTTTGTAAATTAACAAGCTCTATGTATATTACAACGACGTTTGCCCACACACCACCCACGATGACCATTAGCCCGACCGCCCTATCAAGTTGGCTACCTCGGCACGTTTCGACGCACTGCGTACCCGCTTGCCCCGACCGAAATCTAAAGCATCTGAACCATCGGAGTCACTCGGAGGGCTTACCCTCTTCTGTGACAAGGTTGTTTGAGTCGTCGAAACACGAGATTGCTCATCTGTCGGCTGCTGAAATTGAGGAAACTGAATCACGGGAAGACCTTGACCAGCCAATGAATCCGAGTGAGGCCAAGTGAACGCTGGTAGAATAGGTTGATTGCCAGAGACGTGGGCCTGAGTGTCACCGCCAAGTGGATGATACAGTTCGTCGAAAGAGAACGGTGTGTCAGGTTTGAGGGGCCAGGAGGTGACAGGACCGAGGATTCCAGTAGGGACGACAGGACCGACCGAGGAATGGAGCGGGGGTGTTAGCAAGTTCGAAGCGACAGGCGCAAACGGGGCAGTACTCCCGCTCACAACACTTGGGGTTCCGGCACGGGAATTGTCGTTGACTTGTGTTTCTGTGTATGAACCCGGGCCTTCATCTAGCGCTGGGGTAACTGTGCGTGATCGTTCAGAGACGGCAGCCGGTGCTGGTGTAGTTGTGCGTGATCGTTCAGAGACGGCAGCCGGTGCTGGTGTAGTTGTGCGTGATCGTTCAGAGACGGCAGCTGGTGCCGGTGTAGCTGTGCGTGATCGTTCAAAGCTGGCAGCTGGTGTGCGTGATCGTTCACGTTCAGATCCGGTTTCTGACGAGTGATCGACACTGAATATGGGAATGACAAAGATTGAAAATAGGACTTACGATGCAACCGAGTAAGGAACGCATGGTAAGGTTTCATCACTCGTTCATCAAACTCCACATAACAATCGCCAAAGTTGCCCCCGATCTCTGTTTCTCCCAAATGGATACTTTTTGGAATGAGAAAAGGAAATACGACGATCGTAAGCAAATCAACGCACCTCGCCGAACTCAATTTTCCACCCAAATCAGGATCGGGCCCACCAAAGAGCAGCGTGAATGACCACCCGGTGCTTTTTTGCAACTTCTGGAGGGCATTGATGAGCAACGATGGAGCCCGTCGAATTGAACTACCGTAGTGGTCCAAAGTAAGTATACAGTATCAATACCTCAAGGACTAGTACCAGTACTCACGCGGCAATCTGTTCCGGCGTCGGATTTTCTCGTTCTTCGAGATCTTTAACCCTTTCCTCCTTGCGTCGCTTACATTCCTCCATTACGATCAAAGCTTTCTCGGGCTCATCGTTCTGCATGTTCTCCCATGCCGCAATTGTCGCCTTTCGAATGACGTCGACAGGTACCTTTGAGTCATCCTCCGAGCCTGGACAAGCCGCCTTCACCGAATCCTTTACGTGCGACTTGTAGTACAACTTCGAGAACACCTCAAGAGGTGACAAGAGCCGCTTCTCGTGCTTGTTGATGACCGAGAGAAGGTCTACCGCCTTGTCACAATCTACTACCGCCGCGGCAGTCGGAGGTTTCTTCGGCCGGGAGTGTACGCGCATCCAGTTCGTGAGTTTCTAACGGCGACATGTTAACCTTTCCTTTCATTACTCAGCGATGATTCGCTCACATTTTTGCGCTCCTTTATAGCATCCCCGAGCAACTCTTTTTGTTCCGTCGTCAGGTTGGCTTCGGGAATGCCGGGAAACAACACCTCGCGCTCAGGCCATTGGACAGCGAATGCTTCGAAAAACGGGTTCCAAAAACCGGTATAGTTCTTCTTTGCTTGCAGAGGTAAGTAATGAGTCTGTTGATACTCAGTGAGCCAGGCTTGCTGTTCCTTTGTCGCCCAAGACAGAGCCGGCATTGTGGTGATGAGCAAGTTATAGGGGAAAAAGGAGAAAGCCGGGTACGTGTGCCAGTGCTGGTGCTATCGAAAATTTGTCCGAACTCCTCTGGTACTTATAGACTATGGTTACGTTATAGCACAGTGAAATGGAATAGTTTCCGTTGCCTCAAAATCAGTGGATATGAATCGGAGGGTCCGCTATTGTATCTACTCTATTTTATTAGAATCCGCACACCATTGCGGTCAATGGCATCTTCGAACATGCGGACTGCATTGTCAAGGGAGTCGGCCTTGCGGTGTACAGCTCCTTTGACACAAATAACATAGTTGGCAGCCTCCGTCCTTTTCCTTCGCTTAGCGTCTTCTGAGTAGAATAAAATTTACATACATACCATGTTTCAAATATACCGACTCTCGTTCCTTTCGTGACACAGTAAAACGGTGGCCTAACAGATTCTAAATCCAGTTTGGGAACGGGAAATAATATCCCGCGGTAGGAACGCATCGAACTTGCAGAGTTCGACGGTACAAACGTAGAGCGCAGGGGTCGCAAAGTAGACTGCACCTCCTGTGGAAGCACGTTCCGTGAGGCAGGCACAGAGGTATGCGTGCCAGTGTCTTCTCGCACGTTATTATCCGGGATAGACTCGGAATCACTGATCCGGCAGGAAGTTGTGGTGCTTCTCATAGTGCTTCTGCCTGTAACATAGTAACTATGGTACTATCCGTAATGACAAGCGCTGTCGGACACCTACTAGAGCGTGAAGTCGTTGAGCGCCTATCCTCGGCTTCTTCTTTGATAACTGATAACAAGGTACGTCCGTCAATGTGCATTTCTTCGAGCAGATCGATGAGTCGGGCTTCAAACCAGGTCAAACGATTCGCCAAAAATCATAAGGCTACTAAGTACCTAGCTGTGCCTTCGTGTCCCGATTCCCTTGACTGGACTCGGACTCGGACTCATGGTGACTTGAATCACGGCTATGAGAACTTGAAGACGGCATTTCAGCTCGAGAAAAGTATTGATGAGGGGATGAAGCTTCACTGGTACGTACGCTGAACGTTTATATACGACGGTATCATTTCTTGGCTGCCACCAGGCATTGGACCAATTCGGGACACGAACAAGACCCTTGAAGGCTTGCAGCAACCGCGTGTATGGAGCTCTTCAGCTGCGAGGCAGCCTAAAGGTATGTAATAGTCCGGATTCTCTCCGAGTCCACACCACGCCGAAAGAATCAGATCGTAGGTCGTGTCGTGCTATGCCTATTTAGTAAGTTGACCGAATTTTCTAGTTACGACTCCGTGATGCGGCTCAGGCTAATATATCCGTACGTATTCCTTTCCTCCCTGCCCCACGGATTTGGTTTCCCCCTTCCCCCCTCGAGACTATGGCCAAAGCGCAACGCAAACGCAAAACAAATGTCAGGTTCCGACCATTCACTCCGGGCCAGCCTGATCAGATTCATGTTACCCACACCAGTTACCGTGTTCGTGATGGCAACGTCACCTCGAAAGAAACGTTACTCGCATGTGATGATGCGACAGAGCTAGGTCACGACACCACCATCACTTGCGGCTCAGAGTTTGATGGCTCAAATTCAAGTGTCTTCGAATTCGACGATGAGGAGTGTCCCGCCAACCAACAAGAGGTGTTGACCCGAAAACGTTATACAAGCGTAAGTCTCATGTATACTCTATAACTATGTGCTAACTTTTTTCAAGGACCGTCCACTGCTTGCGTGGCTCGAGTATCGGGATACTTTCCTCGATGAACTTTTACGTTTGGAGGGTCGAGGGGGTGAACGCTCGTGTCGACGGTGTGGTCAAGTCGATTCCCTTTACAGATGCTCTGACTGTGTAATTCCGAGTCTGTTTTGTGGGCCCTGTACGGTCATGAATCATCATCTCAATCCGCTGCATTCCATCAAGGCAAGTGATAATAATTTACTCGAACCGCATCAGCTAACCTCATACTTAGAGGTGGGATGGGGTTTGCTTCACACAAGATTCGCTCATGAATCTCGGTCTTCGAATTCAACTCGGTCACAAGGCTAACGAAAATTGCCTGGTTCCAGTCAGAAAAGAACATTTCGTCGTGATTGATAGCCATGGCATACACACGGTTGCCATTGATTTCTGTGGATGTGAAACGGCTCAGACACCTATCCGGCAACTACTTCGTTTTCGTTGGTTTCCCGCTACCGTGTCTGACCCTTCCACAGCAGCAACGTTTCGTGTGCTCGAACAATTCCAGCTTTTATCATTCGAGTCGAAGGTCTCTGCGTATGAATTCTATCATTCGATCGCTCGCAGGAGTGATAATACTGGATCCAATGCCCTCAAGGTAAGTCTTTTCTTTATCGCGTACCCGTAATTGTTTCTAAAGTTCTACATGATAGGACCGTTACGTTCAATTTCTCCGGGTCGTTCACGAATGGCGTCATCTGAAGTTGCTAAAGCGCACCGGCCGTCCATACGAAGGTTCTGGGGACACTATGACTGCTCCTGGATCGTGTACCGTGGTGTGTCCAGCGTGTCCTCAGCCTGGCCGGAATATGCCTCGCGACCTGTCCGAGGTCGCTCCAGACAAGCGGTATGGTACTATGTCATATTTCACTTGGTGTTTAGTTATTTAATACGCGTTACCCCAGTTGGTTGTACGCTCAATTTCTTTCGATTGATGCGGACTTCCGGATGAAGCGCAAGGATGTATCAAGTGACGAGGCTGATCCGGGACTCAATAACGGGTGCGCATACTTTGTCGAAGAGAAACCTTACCGGGATTGGATCCATAGTCGCAGAGACGAGGCCCAAGAGGTATGCCCACTGATAACAAATGACTGTATTGCTAACCACTTATTAGAAAAGTGAATGTACTGGTCACACGGCCGTTAACCTTGCTGATACGAAGCCATCGCGAGGTCTCGCAGCAACGGGAATCGGTGCCGTTGATTGTGCACGTCATGGGTTCAAACTACCAAACGCCGTAGGTGATTTACAAAAAGGGGAGAGGTGAGTTAACACAATCGCCGGAAGTCTAATATTAATAACGTACCCGTACCAGATACGTCAACATGGACTATTTATTTTTCTCGGTTCTGCACAAGATATCAGCGGAGAAGATCTTTGTATCGTATGACATCGCATGCCAGTGGAACAAGAAACTATGGACGCGTATGGACAGTCTTCCATCTATGATGCACATCGATCATACTACCAAAGCACTCGAGTTCGTTGTTCCTAAATTCCACCTCAATGCTCATAGGCTTTCGTGTCAGATCTCATACTCCCTCAATCTACTGCCTGGAGTCGGACGGACGGACGGCGAAGGAGTAGAGCGTGGATGGGCTAATATAAACCCGGCAGCCAGCAGCACGAAACAGATGGGGCCGGGAACGCGGCGTGATACGTTGGACGACTACTTCGGTGATTGGAACTGGAAAAAATTGGTCGCACTGGGTGGGTCACAGAAAATATTTTAGGTTCTTTCCGGTTGCACTTAACACCCGTATCTTAGGTCGCTTGCAGTCAAAGAAAATGAAAGAAGCTTTAAGGGAACATGCGGTCCATCAAGCAGCACTGACGGAGCTCGAATCCAGCATTCCTACTAACTCCCTCACTGTCTGGTCGGCTGAGATTACGGCTTGGGAAGCAGACCGACGTCAACCAAACCCTTTCGAGGTGCGCGTGGCAGGTAACATGATGATCGTTTTATTCTCGTTTCTTCCTTCTGCTCACTTGGCAATGCCGTTTTTCAGCACTCACCTCGGCAAACGTTTGCCTCCAACTTGCACAAGCTGAGGCAACCGAGCAGGAAGCAGGGACCATCATTTCTCTCCATTCCGACGTTTCTGCAACTCAGCTTATCGTTTTGGGGTTAGACTTAGAGGAGCAGCAGTACGTGTTTGTTCTGTGGCCTTGGGCACATTTTGAACTCATCCTCCCACACCAGGCGGAGGCTCGCGACTGATGCATCCAAGCTTGGAACTGATTCGACGGATGGTCAACGAGCGAAGGTTCTACAAAACAAGAACGCGCTTCAACGGAAAATCGGAAACTGGCGCTCCATCCAGTTATTGTACATGCCCGGGGTTTCACAGCTACAAAAGACCGAGGACGAGCCGGATGATATCACAAAGGTCAGTCTACGGTCGACGTCTTAGGTCCCACTGGCACGTGGTACATTGATCGATACGCATCCAAAGGTCAGCCTACGGTTGCCGTCTCAAATCCCGCTTGGTACATCGATCGATACTCGTCTATATCAATACGAGTTCAAGCTACGTTGTGCGCAAGCTCTAGATTCGCTCGAGGAACTCCGAAAATTTATTCGATTACGTGCATACCTGTCGACCTACAATCGAAGTAACATCCGGGGCCAGGGAGCGAATACAAGGGCACGCAATACAATGAAGGGGATTGACGATAGAATCAAGAGGTGTTCTGCAAGGTATCGAGCTGCGCGTGTGGCAGTCGGCTCACTTGCTGACGTTCTGGGAGCGGTCGGTTGGGAGAGTATGTTCCGCGTCCTCAAAGACGATGATCTGCGTGCAGCCGAGGATCCATCCGCAACATTGACCGTGCCATCGGAAGGTCGTCGTCAGTTGTCGTGGATATACACCGTGAGCGGTGTATCAGAGTCCAGTGACGAGATGCAAGATTGTGCGTATTACTTTGTCGATTTTGATCGAGCTTACCGTATCTATAGCACTACGCATTGAGTGGTGCAGGTCGCGTGCGCGCTGCATGAGGTGGTCAGAAGAGATCAGCCTTCTGTTCGAAGAGATGAAGAGGATCCTCGACTACTTGGACTGGCACGCAAATTGGTGGACAAATCACACGACGAATCGACGGCCGCTGTCGGATGCTGCGCATGACGAAGGATTTAGGGCCTATGCACACCGCCAAGTAGAGATACGGCTGCATCTCCGTGCTCATTTTCAAGCCTTGTGGGCGGATTTCGAGTCGCCTGATTACTAATGTACCGTCGTACCATCGTACCGTCGTACCATCAATACCGTCGTACCCCGTCGTACCATCAATTCATTTGTGATAGAATTCAGTGTCATTATATCATACACAGAATAACGAAGATGAAAAAAGAAAAACAATGTGTTCCCAAAATGGATCTTCGTCAATCTCGATTCTATGCCGATCGAACTGCAAGGTACAGCCTACTCTCGCAGCTGAATGTTCAACACCTGCGTGTCGTGTCGAAACCGAACGTTCAGTGCCGTATATTGACACTTGAATGTTCAGCGACGTGGGGACCTGTAGGTGTCAAGAATTGAATGTTCAGCTTGTGTGTACCTTGGTAGTGTGTCACGACTCAACGATGGAACGTTCAACGCCGTCGTGTCTGAATGTTCAGCGGCGTGCTGTCGCGATTGAATGTTGAAATGTTGCGTGTGAATGTTCAACGTTCAACATTTAGCGGGGTTTGAATTTGGCGACAGGGTGAACTTTCATCGCAATTGAACGTTGAGCGCCATATTGTCGATATTGTCGCGTTTGAACGTTCAGTGCAGGCGGGGACTTTGAACGTTCAGCGCCGTGTTGTCGCGTTTGAACTTTCAGCGCCATGCGGGACTAGCGCCGTGCGGACCTGTTGTCGTGTTTGAACGTTGAGCGCAGGGCGGGAACTTTGAACGTTCAGCGCAGTGTCGCGTTTGAATGTTGAGCGCAGGCGGGGACTTTGAACGTTCAGCGCAGTGATGTCGAATTTGAATGTTCAGCTTTGGCAACGCTCGGGAGTGAATATTCAATTGTGAACATTCAATGGAACATTTTGGGAACATTTTGAACGTTCAATTGAAGATTTATTCACTGTCGGGGTGGAAGTTCCACTCGTTTGCGACAATGGTCGAGGGTGAACGTTCATTTCTACAGTATTGGGTGACTGGAAAGGGAAGGGAATACCGCCGTCGGTGAGACCCTTGTTTTGGCTCATTTGAATGATTGTTGATTTCCCTTCTGCAACAGTTGCATTTTTCGAAACCGTCCTGTACATCCTGGCCGTGACGTCTATCTGCCGGCATCCTTCCCTCCCGATGATCTCAAGAACGACACAAAATCCGGTCCACTGGTTCTTTCTGATGAAGAGATGGGGGAGGTATGTGTTTGCAACTTTATGTGCCTATCGTTGTTTTAACGAACCCATACAGTTGCATTCCCTCCTCGTGTACGCAAATCATTTCTCTTTTTTAACAACTCGAGGCTGACGCTCTCTGAGACAGCCTGGGGAAATATGTTGCCTTCTCTCAAGTAAGTTTATCGCCAACTTGCTTACGGAAAGTGCTCGTCATCTCTTGAAGTCATATTTGCACAGTAAGTACGTTCTTGCATGCATCGGCCATATACTTTATGTCGTGGCAGGTTTGGTTATAGATCGAGATGTTCATCACGTCTTCGAAGTCACGTAGGTACCGTTTGTGTCGTTGGGTTGCCCAGTACTAACCACCCGTGCGTAGTCCGCAGGAACGGAAGATCTTGGACTGTAACACATCTTGCTACGTCATTGGTCGAAGTGGTACTGGGTATGATGAATAGGCCAACTGTATGAGTTAGTCTAGCTCACCTCCCAATTAGGAAAACAACAACGATGCTCTTCAAGATCCTTGGAATCCATCGGGCATGGGCGCTCCAAATGTCCGAAATGCCCAAGCCTCGACAGATCTTCGTAACCAAATCCCCTACTTTAGCAGGGAAAGTCAGGGAATACTTCTCAAAGCTATATGATTCTCTGGTGTTGTCGCGGTATTCACCTGATGATCTCAAAAGGATCCAAACTCGAAGCAGTGAACCTAGGTTGTGGTATGCTGATGACGACAATGTCCCGCACAACTACAGTGCATTGGAAGATAACGACTTTCCTCTATTTGTGACTTTCGACAAGGTGATGCTTCGTCTTGAACGATGAAACGAGTAGCTCATGCATGTTCACATAGCTTGCGAACATGATTGCTGCGGACGTTCTGAGTGGTGACGATTCCCAAGAGAAACATGACATGAAGTTCTTTATCAACACCGATGGAATCGATGCGCTAGATTTCCTTGTGACGTACGATGTCTTCGCTGAAAGTTATTGGCCTCATTTCCGGCAGTCGTTGACGAAAGGTCTCGGTGTG